>CAUYTI010016910.1:0-46964 GCA_963575145.1 Galago senegalensis
ATTTTTATAGAAGTAAAAAAAGAACTGAGAAAATGACATGAAGGCTGTGTTGACCAGTTTGATGGAAGTATTTCAGATTGCATGTGAAAACCCCACACTGTACCCCAGAAGTGCATTAATGTACATAGTTACCATTCAATAATAAAAAAAAAAGAAGTAAAAAAAGAGTAAGAAACAAACAGTGAAGACACTTTTAGAGATCAATAAAAGCTGTGGAAAAAATCCAGGCATACCTCACTTTCTTGCCTTTTTTACTTGATTGCACTTCTCTCAGATTACAGATTTCCCTAATGTTTTACAGATTGAAGATTTCTGGCCATTCTATGTTGAACAAATCTATTAGCATTGGTTTTCCACAATATGTGCTTGCTTTGTGTCTGTCCCATATTGGTAATTATCACAATATTTTAAACTTTTTCATTATTATTATATGAGATATGTTGACCTGTGATCAATGATCTTAAACGTTACTAGTATAGTTACTTTGGGATACTACAAACTGCAGTCATCTATGATGGTGAACTTAATAAATATTGTCTGTGTTCTTACTGCTTCATCAATCAGCCATTCATCCTTCTTCCTCCCCGTCATCAGACCTCCCTATTTCCTGAGACACAATAATATTGAAATTAGGCTAATTAAAAACTTCACAATGGCCAATAATGGTTCAAGTGAAAGGAAGAGTTGTACATCTTTCACTTGAAATTGAGAGCTAGAAATGATTAAGCTCAGTGAGGAAGGCAGGTCAAAAATCAGGATAGACCAAAACCTAGGCCTCCTGTACCAAACGGTTAGCCAAGCTGTGAAAACAAAGGAAGAGTTCTAGAAGGAAATTAAAAGTGATACTTTAATGAACACGTGAGTGAAAAGCAAGCAAAACAGTCTTCTTCCTGTGATGGAGAAATTTTAATTGTCTGAATAAAAAATCAAACTAGGGCCAATATTCCCTTAAGCCAAAGCTTAATTCTAGAGCAAAGCCCCTAACTCTTTTCAATTCTATGAAGGCTGAAAGAAGTGTCAGAAATACTGTTTGAGTTAGCAGAGGTTGATTCATGAGGTTTAAAGAAAAAATTCCTTTTCATAACATAACAAGGGAAAGCCACAAGTACTGATCCAGAGCTTGAAGCAAGTTATCCAGAAGATCTAGCTCTGGTTATTGATGAAAGTGGTTACACTAAATAAAAGATTTTCAATCTTTTGAAATGAATCAGCCTTCTGTTAGTACAAGACACCTTCTAGTACTTTCCTAGCCAAAGAGGGCAAATCAATGCCTGGCATCAATGCTTCAAAGGATGAGCTGCCTCTCTTGTTAAGGGCTAAGGCACCTGTGAATTTAAGTGGAAGCCAAGGCTCATAGACAGTTTTGGAAATTATGCTGTCTCTACTCTCCTTGTGCTCTAGAAATGGAATAGCAAAGTCAATAGACAGTCTACTGTCTAACGACAGTGGATCTGTTGGCTGTATGGTTTAATGAGCATTTTCAGCCCACTAATGAAACCTATTGCTGCTTAGAAAAAAGGATTCTTTTCAAAATACAACCTCTGTAAGTTGAGCATCCAAGGGACTGTAATAGACTGGTCAACACACAGAGGTGGTCAATATAAGGAATTCTATTGAGCATACATGATGCATGTCTGGTCTCTGACAATTAGGTCAACTTAAGGAGGTGGTCAGCGTAGAGAAGTGGTCAGCTATGGAGGTCCTACTGTATTACTTGCTCATCGACAATGTACCGGATCCCCTAAGAGCTCTGATGGAGATGTATGAGGAGGCTCATGTTGTCTTTGAGTCTACTAATACAACATTCATTTTATAACCTATCAATCAAGAAGTAATTTCCACTTTTAAATTTTCTTATTTAAGAAATTCATTTCATAAGCTTATAGGTGCCATCAATAGTTATTCCTCATATGGATCTGGGCAAAGTGAATTCAAAACCTTCTGGAAAAGATTCACCATTCTAGACAACATTGAGATTATTTGTGATTCATGGGGGGAGGTCAAAATATCAACATTAACAGGAGTTTAGGAAGAAGTTGATCCCAACTTTCTTGGGTGACTTGGAGGATTTCTAGACCTCAGTGGAAGAAGTAACTATAAATGTGGTGGAAATAGCAACACAACTAGAAAGGCAGGGTGCGGCCAATTTGCTATACTAGCCTGATAACACTTTACTAGCCGAGCAAAGAAAGTGGTTTCTTGGGCTGGAATCTCTACTGATGAAGATGCTAAGGACATTGTTGAAACGACAACACAGGATTTAGAAGACCATAAAATATAGTTGGTAAAGCAGTGACAAGCTTTGAGAAGATCAACTTCAATTTTGAAAGGAGTTCTGCTGGTAAAATGCTATCAAACAGAATCTCATGCTTTAGAGAAACCTTTCATGAAATGAAGATACAATGGATGAAAAAACTTTCCTGTCTTATTTTAAGAAATTGCTTCATCTATCCCACCTGCAGCTACTATCCCCCTGATCAGTCAGCAGCCGTCAACATCGGTAAGACCCTCCACTAGCAAAATGATTCGCTGAAGGTGTAGATGATTTTCAGCATATTTTTAGTATTGTTTAAATTAGGGATGTGCCTTTTTTTAGAAACACACTGAGTATAGTATAGTGTAAACATTAAGTGGTACATGCACTGAGAAACAGGAAAATGCGTGTGACTTGCTCTATTGTGATAATCACCTGATTGTGGTGGTCTGGAACCAAACCTGCAGTATCTCTGAGATACGCCTGCAAAATAATCTAACATGATAAAAGGCCAAGGAGGGGGTACTTTAGGTCAGGGAAGGGATTTCTGAGGAGTGATGTTAGAGCTAGGTCTAAAAAGTGGGAAAATAAAATGGCCATGTGGAGAGGGGAATAAAAGCTTATTCACTAGCAGGGTGAATGGACTAGAGATAAGTGAGCAAGATTATTACAAGATGGCTTGAGAGAAGAGCCTTGGACACTTCTTCTACTTGAGGGATTTGAAGTCCCTAATATTGAATTATAAATAACAAATATTTGGCTTAAACTATTAATGATCTTAAGTCAAATCAGAAGAATAAAACATTTTCTCCACCTTTCTGGAGTCTTTCGTTATCTCTATGCCTTCATGCTCCCTCCTACCCCTCCACCCTCGTGCACAGGGGACTGGGGGAGGAAGAGAGCACTTCCCTCCATCTTTGATCTTTACTGGTGGGAAGCTCAATGGATGTGTGGTTATTTCTCTGGAGGAGGAAGTAACAGAGTAGACAGCAGAGGCAGAGAGAGAAAGAAGATATTGTAGTTGGCTAAGCAGTATGCTGTGATGGCCAAAGGGCTGTCTAATATTCAGTTTTACCCTGATTACACTTCTGCCATGCAGAGCCCCTCTGCCCCTCAGATCATCAGTAACTATTTTTAGTATGCTCTCAAGGAGGCCACGTGACAGTATTTACTTGCGAGCATGCGTATCTATTTTTCATGAGACTCAGTTAAAGGAGGTGAGTTTAGCCCTATGCAAAGGGAGGAACCCTACAAGTTATAGAGCAGAAAACAAGAATTCAGAGGAAGCTGGACGTGACCATGGAACCTCCCCAGTCCCCAACCAGAACTTGCAGAAATCTAGGGAGGGACTTCTGACAAGATGGGAAAGTTTGGAACTTGAGCTTATCTTATTTGTGTCTTGGAAAACAGTGATTCTATGTGATGCGTGAATTGCATAAAGCCTCCGTGTTTTAACATAACACAAAATGTTTAGAAATGAAGTTCCTTGTCTAAAATTTGAAGCACAACTATGGAGTGGGGTATAATCTGTGGTACATCTGAAGGGCCTAGGGAAAAGAACAAGAAAAAAGTGAAAGCAAATTCTGGGTTGAGGGTCACTAGAAGGCAGAGGAGAGTCCAAAGTCATTTCCACTGGCTTCTCTGGAAGCCCTTAGAGACCCTTTCCTCCTTTGTGGCTGTGCTCCATTCCTGTCCACAGCTCCCTGGCCTTGCCCAGCCTTCCGGGACTCCAGGCCTGGTAGAGACAGCTATCGCTCACTGGCATGAGTGTTTTGTCCTCTTCTTCCTAGGCTGACCGCCACATTCCATGTCCCTGTATCCCTGCAAACAGGTCTGATCTTGGAATTAGTAGGTTAGTAGAATGGTGGCAGAGTGTTGTAAATCACTTCTAGGCTTGGCCTTAATGATTTTCTCTCTCTTCTTCCAACTTGATGCCTAGGAAAGAAGATGGAGTAGAGACTGCCCTAGAGAGCTTCTGGCCAGTGGCATCTATAGACTTTCTGATAAGCTTTTAATTAAAACTGCTCAGCCACTGCTGCCCTGCTTTTGTTTTCACAGTAGCTATCCCTATCCGGAACCAATGGATGCCCTCTCCCACTTTCAATCCATGACCTCAAGCTCCCTCTCTATTTTCCATCTGGCCCAAACGTCCTTCCTGCTTAATACCCACCTTCCATTGGCTTACATGACACTTGTTGGGAAGGCAGCTCTTTCTCACTTGACGAATTTGGGCTCCATGCTGCTACCACTACTATATCTATTTCCTTTTCACTATCAGGAAAAAAAATTGTATTATCTTCATTTGAAGGATTGAAGAAGATCTGGAAGATTTGATTTTAAGCAAATGGAGGACAGGGATTGCATACCTTTATAGCTTCACATTTCCTTAATTAACGTTTAAAGAATGGAAGACACTATTTGACAGGCAGATCTAGTGAAGATATGGATTAAAAAATACTTAAATTGAATCATTGAAGAAAAGCTTATGTCAGTGTTTTTCAACCTCTTTTTAATCTCACGGCACACTTAAACCTGTAGTTAAACTTCTGTGGCACACTTAAATTATGTCGATCAAAAAAAAAAAAAGCTAAATGAGAATCTATTTATCTATTGAACTTCTTTTGAAAATAATTTAATTAATGATGTTTAAAAATTTCACAGCACACTTAAGACCCTATCACAGCACACCAGCCTGCCCCAGTATACTGGTTAAATATCACTGTTATGTTTTTATCCTATTATGAGTTTACTATTAAATTGTACTTTTACTTCCCAAGGTCAAAACCGCCCACTTTGTGCCAAGGTCTTGATGCCAGCAGTTCCCCTGAAGGCCAGATGGATTACCTCAAAGAACTTACCTTCTGCCTCTCACATTAAGCAGCGGGGGCTGTTTTTGACATATTTTAGGCTTTGTAGCTACATTTCGGGGCATCCGTGTATGCAGGATTCATTTTAAATCTTTTAACACATTTTCCTCATATGGCTGTTACTGTTGCAGTCCCTTGTGAGAACATGTGTTGGTTATGTTAGAATAAGACTTAAAGTAACAAATTGACTTCCTTTCAAATGCTTTAGAAATTTTTAACCCTCAGGAATAAATTTCTAATTAGGTGAGTGAAAATTGAGATCTGGTTAAGTCTTGGGGAGCAAGTGAAAATAGACCAGGGGAAGCTTCATCACAGAGGTCTCTCTCTGGGGACCCACGGGACAGGGGTAGTTGTCAGGAAATCACTACTCTCCCGTCACTGTCTGCCCAGTCACCTGCCACCACATGGTAGCCGTGCATCGGTGAGGGAGTCTTAGACGGGGAATGAAGGGAAGTGGGCAGTGGGCCAGTCAGCCTGGAAGACGGGTAAAGAAACAAATGGACAAGAATTGGCTGTGGGTAAGAAGGAGAGATTTATAGAAGGAGATAAACTCTGCAGCTATTGCTCGCAAGGAGAAAGAATTAGCTCATTCAAAATAAATTTCCTTTTTAGACTCCAAAGATATTAAATCAGCCTTCCTCTCTTGTTTTATTTTTCCCTCTGTTAACTGGACTCTGTCTGAAGTACTTCCAACATGCTGGCATATTCAGAATACATTTTTATGGGTATGATTTCTCATGCCTTATCTCATTGTATCGTTACAACAGCCCTGTGAAGTAAGTGAAATGGAACTGGTCTCACCAGCTTATGGATTAGGAAGCTAAGGCTTATAGGTGTATTCTGAATGTCTTAGAACTAGTAAATCTCAAGTTTGGGTCATTTGTTTCTAAGTCTCATCATTGATTCAAAAGATATTTTGTTGGCTAGCTTACCGGTCCCTTCGCGATCTGCCTCTTCTTTCCTTCTCACGTCTAGTGTCTCATCACCTCCTCATTCTACAATCTGTTACTCAGCTCCGTTCCTGAATTTTGCTACAGCCTTTCCCACTTCTGAGCCTTGGCTCCTGCCCTCTGGTGCTGCCTTCAGCCTTCTGCCCATCCTGTTGTCTGCTTTGCTTTATCAACCTTCCCAAGTCCTCATGGATGTCGGCACTTCCAGGGCAACTTCCCCTGTTCCCTCTCCAGTGACCTGCCATCTCTAGTGCCCCCGGAGGGCCTTTCCCGCCTTCCATCTTTGTCTCTGTCATGAATAATGTGTTGCAATGGTGTTCCCCATTGGTTTGTAAGCTATGTGACACAGAGGACCACGTAGTGTTACTCAGTCTTTTGCTCAGAGTAAAAGGTGCTCGATGTTTGTTCTTTGACTGACTGAAGGGACAAATGAATGAGTGAATGAATATTCCTTGTTGAAATTTACTCTTTCTTCTAGCCAGTTTCCAAGACTCCCTTATTATTTTCTTAAATGCTTTGGCAAAATAAGAATAACGGTTAATTTGACCTAAGGGTATGTCTTCTATTTATATACACACGAAGCCTCTCTAGTCACTCTGTGGCCTTCTGAGAGTGATGGGAAGACTGGATGTCACTGGCAGTGAGGAAAGAGAATAAATCAAAAATCCCACTTTGCTACTTCTCTGGTTTTGCTTTTTTCCACCACCTCCTTCTCAGCTTTGGTGTCAACTCTATTTTTAGCCCATCCATCAAGATTTGCAAAAATTTTCTGCGAACTATTTGTTCCCTACAGAAAGCTAACTCATAGGTCAAAATAACAATAAAATGCAAATTTACAGGAGTTTCTCATTATGCAGAAAAGAGTATTTGACATTCTTGGTGTGAACATATCACAATCTTAGACCTTGCTAAAATCAGTTCCCCTGAGATTTTTCCATTCATAAATTTAGTAATGTTTTCTTGCAATGTTTTGTTCGAGTTTCTGAGTCCCGACGTGCAACTTTGAGAGTTTGGGCTCACTCTGGGAGGAACTGTTAAATCCAAAGGAATAAACGCTTCTTAAAGTTTATCTGCCTTGAACTGCTTCCAAATTTTCCCTGAATGAGCTGTATAAAACCTTGCCATGTGCTCCTCTTTATACTGATGCATCTGAGCGAAGTAAGACATATATAAAATGATCTAGGTATGTTTACTGATTGATGAATGGTTAGTTTTCCAAATATTCAGATAACTCAATATCAGGCATTATTTAATTTACCTAGACAAGTGAAATGTGGTTAAAGCAACTCTATAAGGCCTTATGCCTTGGAGCTTTCTTCCCCCACCTTTTCTTTTTTTCGGTGTGGAAAAGGTCTGGAGAGCAGCTGGCCACCAGCTGGAGCCTCATGCTGTTTTATTGGAGTGGAATTGGGACTTTAACAAGCTTAATTATAACAAGACTTCACCTGCGTAACAGAATTGGTTACACCTCCCCATCCCCCATCCCACCCTCACCCCTACCTTTTTTTTTTTTTTTTAACACATTGTTGGTTGTTTTAAGGCCTGTTTTAAATATTTCTCCTCAGATCACATATGATCTGAAAGCTTTATAGTGATACTCCTGATTTAATTACAGTGGCATTAAAGGCGCAAATTAAATCTAGCTTCCTTTATGTAGGTAAGGTCAGGAATAGGGTGGGGGAACTAGATAACAGTGAGTAATACATTTAAATTCACAGAAGGTTATCTATGAATTTGACTTAAGTGACAGATGTGGCTAGGTCTTTGTTGCAATTAGTTGATGAGGAAGCCATGTTTTCGTCTCACTAGTCCTTATATCCTGAAGTTTTTTACCTTTGTTTCACTTTATGATTCTCTTAAGCATACTATATAACCGTAAGTGTCATGTTAGGTTGTAAGCACTTCGAGTGCTTCCTAATTTAGCTGATGTAGTTCCCAGCATGGAACTGACACTTAGGAAATGTCTGACAATTTGACAATTTGGAGAGGAGTCTACGTGAATCTGCAGGAAGATTACTGATCACATATTTAAACATTCAATTATAAAGCCTCGTATTTTCTTTTAACATGAACTGCTAAGTGATGAATAAGTGCCACCATTTCCTTTGTGTTGTGTTTTTGCTGCATGAAGAAATGATTTCTAACCTCTTCAGGATGACAGCTTTGGGGAAGTTTAGACAGATTTCAAATCACCTTTCAGAAAAAGAAGTGATGAGATTCTCTGGTTGGTGACTGCAGTAATAACACAGTGTAAAAACATTGATAAAAGTAATAATCCCTTGTTGCTCTTGGTGCTAAAAGACTTCTAGATTTGGGGCAGCTTGGAAAGGTACAAGGCTACACGAATAAATTACATGTTAGCTTGAAATAAATGGGTTGACCCTTTTGGGCTCATGTTTGCAGTTTTCCTGTGATCAATAAGATAATCACATTTCCATTTGCCTGTAACACTTGGGATTAGAGATATTTATAGGTCTCCGGAAAGAGTTTGAAAACTGTTGGCTCATTCCAAAAACAATGTTGCAGTAGGCAGGGGTTTCTACCCTGGAATAGTGGATGACGGAATCACCTATGATATTTACTCTACCCCCTATTTTAAGAGGTAAAGCTGATGTACAGTACTCAGTAAGGGAGGGCAAAATGCCATATTGCTTTGGACAGCCCTCATGAGGGGACAGGGCCCTGTAAAAGAAGAAAAGAAACTTTGATTCTTATTAATATTGTGTGTACTTTATTACTTTCTGTGTGTTGCTGGAAATAGTTTAATGGTTAAATGCAATTGTTCTCAAGGCCTGAGATTCAGACATTATCTCTTCTTGGCTTTCTCTGACTTTTTCTCCTCCCTGCCCCCATCCTCCCCCTCCAGCGGGATTCCCATCTCCTCCCTCTCCACTAGCATCTCTGCTAACAGTGCATTCCTCCTCTTTCATAGCACTTCTCAAATTGCATTGTAATTATTTGTTTACATGTCTGTCTCTCTCGGCAGACTGTGAGCCCAGACAGCATTTATTTAATTCATTTGGTATACCCACAGCCCAGCAGCGTCTGGCATGTGATAGGCACACAACAAATGTTAAACAAAAAAAAAAGAAGAAGAAGAGATTAATGAACAAATGTAAATTATTGTCATCTCTGATTTATTTGGCGGTCATATCACAGCAGCATGCAAAAAAGAAACACTCAATCTTATTACTTCTTCAATGTCATGGAGCCTCTTCTGGAAAACTTCAGAGAGATTCGCAGTCTACTTGACTGATACCGCATAATTCCACAACAGTGATGGCAGGACTGTAATGAAGGCATAAGCACTACAAAGTCATTGTAAATCATACCGCGTTGCAATCTCGGAATCTACAGGTGTGGTTTTATGTTTCAATTTTAATTCGCTCATGTTTTTGAAGGAAGAGGATGTCTGGTGGGGTATATAAAATTTGATAACTGATGGTTAGAATTTTATAATTCACTTACCTTAAAAAAAATACAGAGGGTTTGTTAAGTAGAGGCATTGAAGTGATCAGGTAAGTTTGTTGCGACATGGAAAACTGTTCAAAGACTCGGTTGATCCCTCGCTGTTGAGGGGTAAGCAGGATGGGAGCTAAAAAGCCTGCTGGGTATCAAATCCATCTTTTGAACAACTGTTTTGGTTTTATTTTTAAAAAATGCATTCTACCCAAGCTTTCCTGTTATCATGTAAATTTATGTGTTTAAGAAAAATTTAATTATTCTATTTCACTCATTTACACTTATGTTATGAAAAAGATATTTGGTAATGGATCAGAAGGACCTCTTTGTTGGCTTCAGTTTTTATTATTTTAGACTCCCAAGACATTTTTTGGTTCTAACATTCAACAAATTTAACCAATTAGATGACCTGACAGTAGCACTATTTTACCGAATACCTGTTTTGTCTGACAAATAGAAAAAAAAAAATCATATGCTATTCTTAGTAAATGATGTCTGATAGGTTATATTGGTTTTACAAACAAACTTATGCAAAATTAGACAACATGTAAAACTGTCACATGAATGCTTATAAAAGTTTAAGAATAGGGACCATAATTATTTATTCCTGGTTAGATTCCCAGGTTGTAGCAGAACACCTGGAACAAAACAGAAACTTAGTAAATCCGTGTACTGAATATGAATTAATTGATGAGTGTATCAACCCTTATTATTGGATTATATGAAATTTTTTTGGTGATTAAATCAGCAAAAGGGGATGCAAAGGTCCTTTTCATATTTAAGGCACTTAAGGAATTTCAATTATTGTGGACAGTTTGTAGAGAAATATTAATTTATAAGCAATGCATACTTTGTCCCCTGGAGAAAAAAAAGGATGATTGGTCTTACTTGGATAGAACAAAGCAAAGGTTTAATTAAAATAACAGAATTCCTCATCAGCCGGAGAAAGATTGGAATGGAAAAGTGAGAAATGTTTATTCTTATTCTTTCCCCAATATCCCTAGAATGACCAACACAACTGTGGTCTCCAGGGAAGGGATAATAGCTAGTCTACATGAAAATATAGTTTTTATATTCCCTGGATCTGCATTTATTTATTTATTTATTGTGGACTAGAATTTTTAAACTCTCTAGAACTATTGGCTGGAAGGGGATCTGTTCTACTTACCATGTTCTCTTTCTGGACCAGGTAAGTCTAAAGGGTGGCACATGCTTCCTAGAAGCTCCCTAGTTCATTCATTAGTGTATAAAAAGAAATGATATCGACATTTTATTTTTATTTTTCTCTAAAAAATTTAGAAAATTAATTAAGCTTTACTCTTTTTTTTTGGTAAATTTAAGTATAACATACATATAGAAGAGTGTGCCAATGAGAGATAGATTATTTTCCTACAAGGGAACGCACATATGATCAACATAGATGAAGAAGCCAGCATTATCAGCACCACAGAAGCCAAGCCCTTTCGTCTCTTCTTCCCCCTACGACCCCTCAAGGAAAATTACTATCTTGACTTGCTACACGCGTTTTGCCTTTTAAAAGTCTTTTACATGAATGTACTCTTTTGTGTGTATTATTTTATACCTGGGCATCTTTCTACTTATCGTACATAAGTAAGACTTATTTCTATTATTGCATGTAGTTGTGGTGTGTTCATTTTTTCAGATGTGTATTATTTGATTATGTGAATATACCACACTTTATCCATTCTGCTATGATAAATGTTTGGATTGTTTTGCTGCTGCCATGAATGTTATTGTTTATCAATCATACTGTTGGATGAATGCACAGGAATGGAATTCATGGCTTTTAGAATATGTACATGTTACATATTCTACATAGTAGACAGGAGTAAATAGTCTTCCAAGATGGTTGTACCAGTCTATGCTCCCAACAGCCACCATATGAAAGTTTTAGTTGCTCCACACCCTCACAAACATAGTCAATTTTTTAAGTTCTTTTATTTTTGGCCAGAGCTGGGTTTGAACCTGCCACCTCTGGTATATGGGGCCGGTGCCCTACTCCTTTAAGCCACAGGCACCACCGCATAGTCAATTTTTTATAAAAATTATTCTGTGTGTGTAGTGGTATTGCTAAACAAATTAATTGAAGTTTTAATTTCCACTTTCCTCATGACTAATGACTTTTAGCATTTATTTCTCTACAGACTGTCCACAATAATTAAAATTCCTTAAGTGCCTTAAGTATGAAAAGAACTTTGCATTCCCTTTTGCTGATTTATTCACAAAAATTTTATATTATCCTCTAATAATTGTCGGTACATTCATCAACTTAACTTGTGCATGATTAAGTGGACTCAATTTTTGGTTAGGTTATTGGTTCCTCCCGTGATTGATTTGTATGAATTCTTTAAACTAGTCTAACATAGTTTGGAGGATTGTCATGTCCAAATCGCATGCTGAAATGTGATCAATGATATCAAAGGTAGGGCCTAGTGGGAGGAGTTTGGGTCGCAGAGGCAGATCCCTGGTGAATAGAGTAATTCCGTCCCTCAGAGATGAATGAGTTCTCACTCTTACCAGTTCCTGAGAGAGCTGGTCGCTATAAAGAACCTGGCACTTCCTCTCTCGCTCTCTTTTCCTCTCTCACCATGTGATCTCTGCACACTCCAGCTCCACTCTGCCCTCTCTCACGAGTGGACACAGCCTGAGGCCCTGATCAGAAGCAGATGTGGGTCCCATTTTCTTGTAAAGCCTGCAGAACTGTAAGCCAAATAAACCTCCTTTCTTTATAATTTACTGAGCCTCAGGTATTTCTGTATAGAAACACAAAATGAACTAAGACCCAGCCTTTTGCTACTCGGCACGTGCATTTACCTTCTCCCTGTCTGTGGCTTGTCTTTTTGCCCGTTTTGTAAAACACGACTCATTTGTTATATGAAATGATGTTGACATCCTCCGTACGTATGTATGTCAGATAGTCCCTTATCACATCACACAGCAGGTGCGTGTGGCAGGAGCTATGGCGTGCTTAACTGTGGTGCACTCATTAGCACTGTCAAGATATTGTTCTGCATTGTGCTTAAGTTGTGCAAGATTAAGTGGACTGAATGATTTATTATCCACTTTTTACTAAATTATTCTTCAGAAAGGGGGCAAGTGGCTTTAAAATGCTTTTGCAAGGTAAACTTAAACTTAGGATAAGGTTAATAAGGCAGACATTTCGGCACGAGAAGAACATGATTGACCTAAAAGCTCTTCTCTGAATAAAATCCATTTCCCAGGTAGGTAAAGAAAATGGGAACTGGCTCAGCACCTGTAGCTCAGTGGTTAGGGCACTGGCCACATACACCAGGGCTGGTGGGTTCAAATCTGGCCCAGGCCTGCTAAATTCACAATGACAACTATAACAAAAAATAGCTGGGCATTGTGGCAGGCGCCTATAGTCTTAGCTACTTGGGTGGCTGAGGCAAGAGAATCACTTAAGCCCAAGAGTTTGAGGTTGCTGTGAGCTGTACATCACAGCACTCTACCAAGGGTGACATAGTGAGACTCTGTCTCAAAAAAAAAAAAAAAAAAAGAGAAGGGCAACTAATAATATCCAAGAAGTTAGTAAGTTAAATTCATTTAACTATTTAAAATAAATATTTATGTTCTCTTTAATTAATAATGTATTAATTATTATTATTAGTTAAAATCCTAATACATTTCTCCTTCCTTGGTAAAGGAGATATTAGGCTAAGTATAAGGCCATTAAAATTAATAAAATCTTAAATATGTTTACTTCACCTTTATCTTATTTTTATTACTATTTTAAATTTTCTAGCTTTTGTATATTACACATATCATTTACAATCAAATGAATATATATCTATTGAGGCCATAAATTAGTTTAGAGCACTGCTCTAGAAAATTTAAAATGATTGATGTACTGTTAAGCAGAAGCATTAGCATGCAGGCAAATCTCCAGGCAACGTTTGAAATGGAAATTTACAAAGCACCTTTTCCATCTTAGTTTAGACCTGGATATTTAAAAATCATGGCAGAGAGTCTCACAGTGCATGATGGAGAGTCGAGGTGCCTGGACCAGAATTCTGATAGGTTCCTAAGTGACAAGAGCCATTGTTCTGAATTCCCCATTGTTCCATGAGAACTTTCTTGAATATCCTCATGTTCTTAATGGAATTATGCCTACTGAGCATGGTCTATTTCACTTTGGAATCGAGACTTCTGGGGGCCTAGGAACATCTCAATGTATCCCAAGTACGGCAGAAGTCACCTGGGGGAGGCAGTTGCTGTGAGTGGTAGGCAGAGCCTGTTGGGTAGAAGCCAGCTTCTCAAAATCCATCTTAAAGGCTTCATCAAGCTTAAGGCCGTCATAAGCATCTCCTTTTTATGGACAAGAAATATAAAAACAGAAATAGAAATATAAAAATAAATAAGGTAAAAAGAAAAGAGACAGTGGATACAATCTCCCTTTGTAGAGCTCCTGCAAGACTTGTGGGTGTTCATTACAAACATCCGCTTTCATCTGGTAAATGCAAGTAGCCTCCAGAATCACCCACTCGTCCTGGGGAGTTGGTGGAGGGCTTGAGAAAAGCCCCCTGGGATACGTCTTAAGACTCTCCAAGACAGAAGTTTCCAGATCACGTCATCAACCCCTTGCAGTCCTTTCTGGCCCTGCACTTGGTGGGCCCTTTCCTCTCGGCTGACCCTCACATCATTTGCTTGGAATGGCGTGTCCTGCCCTCATCCACATCCCAAATGCTGTGAGCGCTTTGGAGGAAAATGGTGTGGAAATGTGAAGCACTATTTTAGGAACAAAAATCTCTTCTGGTCCTGAAGCTTTTGCAAAGCACTGCCTATAGGGGACCTATCTGCCACATCTGTTTCTGTGTGTGGGAGGCACACTATATTTATCATTCGAGATGAGTCACCTCATAAAGGAGCAGAATCTACTTCAGCTTTTGTGTTTAAACTGCTCCCTGGTAGAACGAGCTATAGTATTTAAGCTTTAAGTGGCACATAGCTAGGCCTCCTGGTAGCAGCCTGCCAAGAGCAACAATAGCTCAGAGCAGTGAGCTCTCCTTCCTCCCATTTCCTCTCTGTCTGACTTTTTAATGATGTTACTGGCGAGGCAGAGGCCGTGAAGATCCTCACGGGTGCTGCCGTGAGAGACCAAGCCATCATCCCACACCTGTTCTGGAATTAGAGTGGCTGAGTTTGGCAAGGCATGAAGACACAAAAACAAAGGATAAAAAGAGCCAGAAATATCACAAAACTCCAGTTAAACCTCTCTCCAGTCCTTAAACATCCGTAACAGTTAATACCCACTATCCTGAAGGGTGGCTCTCAGACCAAGTCCCCAGGCTGTAACCTTTGGTTTGTATTACCTGATTCCTGAAAATCTTTCTTCAGTTTCCGAGAATCTAAATAAGAACAATGACTTTAACCTTCTCCCTAGTTCTATCTTGGGGGCTCTGAAAAATTATTATTCTTTTTTTTTAAAAATGTGCAACAGCAAATTATGTAACCAAAACGTGTACCTCTGTAATATTCAGAAATTTTTTTTTCTTTTTTTTTCTTATTGTTGGAGATTCATTGAGGGTACACGAAACCAGGTTACACTGATAACATTTGTTAGGTAAAGTCTCTCTTACAATCGTGTCTTGCCCCCAAAAGGTGTGGCACACTCCAAGACCCTACCCCATCCCTCCATCCCTCTCTCTGCTCTTCCTTTCCCCACCACTCCCTCCTTCTTTCTCTCTCTGCTCTCCCCTTCCCACACCCCCACCGTGTCATTAATTGTCCTCATATCAAGATTGAGTACATAGGATTCATGTTTCTCCATTCTTGTGATGCTTTACTAAGATTAATGTGTTCCACTTCCATCCAGGTTAATACAAAAATTATTTTTATCATAGATGATTCATTGGTACAAACTATTTTCTTTGAATCTAAAATGTTTTAAAGATATTTTAGTAGCTATTGATAAGTTATAACCAGGAGGTAAGCATATCTTTCAAAAGAAACAGTACCTTTCTGTAACTGTCTTTCTCTCCACTGGGTCTGTCTCAGGTTAATCTATATCCCCCTGCTTGGGTAAGAATCCTTACCTCGCCTGACATATCTATGTGATGTATGTCACAGATAAAAGTCATAGTCCTGGGTCTGTGAGTGGACAGAGCCATAATATTGTCACACATAGCTCATGGCTTTGCTCCCAGCCCCTATATTCACATTCTGTACAGAAAGAGGAAGAGATAATCCAAGTGATAATCGTGTCTGCTTCTCTTTAGAGAGATTTTTGCAGTCCAAATATAAATACAGGGTTTAGCTGACACCTGCAGCTTTTTTTTTTTTTTTTTTTTTTTTTTGGCATTCAAATTGAGTGTTCAGAAGTTCTGGGTCATAAGTTCAGGCCCCACCGAAGTTCAGCTCTCTTTAACAACATGGAGATAAGCTTTTCCATGGCCTAATTCAAGTTGGCTTTATGATGAGATAGACTGCATGCCTCTATCTAACTGGGCTGAGAGGCTCAGGAATGTTCTCTCCTCTTTATTTCCCAGATAATGTGTTGGCAACATTGTATTTTTCCTTGTCCCTGATAGTCTCCCTTGACTCTTTCCTCTGGGTTTACACAATAAATTTCCTCTTAAAATGTACACAGAATTTAGAAGTTACCAAATGTTAGCCTACACTAATGCTCAAATTTGTCTACAGGATCCCCTCTCCCCTGGCCCATCACGCACAAACGTGAGAAAGCGGGACTCTGGAGAGTAGGTTGTGCTGAAGGGGAAAAGGCTGTGATGAAAGAAAGGCAGCATATTTCAAAAGAGAGAGACAGGGGTTACCTTACTGGGGCCGGGGTGCACGTGGGAACTTAGTCTCTGACGGCTTGAAGCTACCGAAAAAGAAGACAGAGCGGAGTGTCCAGGACACAGGGACCTGCTGCTCAGCTGTGTTCACCTTTCTTCCTGTCGCCGTCCTTGGAGAAGCGTGGCCATGGTGGTCAAGGGCACCTGAGAAGAAATTATGGCTGATTAGAAGAAGAATACCACTGCTAGTGGGAGGTGATATTAGTGTAGGTGGGAAAACCTCCAGATGAAGGTGTTCAGAACAGACCACATGATGCACTCAGCATTGTTCCCAGAGCATAGGAAACACTGGTAACCTAGGTTCTAATTCTCCTCCTCTTTCTTCTGACCCCCCTTCTACTTCGAAGTCTTCTTCCTCTACTTCTCCTCTTCCTTCTTAGTGTTTTTCTGCTGTTGTGCCTCCTCTCATTACTTCCTCCTCCCCTCACTTCCCATCCTGACGGCACAGTCCTCACCCACCCACTTCCTTCACTAAGCTTAACCCACGTGCACCTCCCATTGGGGGACGAATAATGCATCGCACAGTCTTAAATTGTTCTTTGCTATTTCAATTATTTTTTAATCTTGTCAGCTGAACAAAGTGACAATTGCTTTGAAGGCTGAAATCATAGCCTGGTTGCACTGTATTTACCATATTTAATTAGAATAGTTTTGAGCATACAGTATAGTCTAAATAAATGTTTATTGAATAAGTTATACACATTTAACAAATACTGGTGGTCCGTCTTCCCTGTACATGGTCAGAAAAGACACATATGTTACTGTGCTATAAATAGAAGGGAAGAAAGGATTTGTTGATGTTCATAATTCTCTTAACAGGCTCATGCTTCTCTCTGGCCATGTTAAAATCTATTCTTTACTCATTCCTCCGGGCAAAATAAACAAGAGAAACCAATGAACAGAACAAAGCAAAATCCCCCAAAGAAAAACAAATCGTAACAAAAAGAAAAGAGAGAGAGAGAGAGCAATGCAAACATTCCTGAAATTAATTAAAATAAAAACAATACATTTGTAAGATCAACACAGATAATTATAGAGTATAGATTTCCAAAGAGAAAGAGTTACTCAGTCAAGATTAGGTTTGTTATCCTGGCACTGAAGCAAATACCTGAAATGAATGAATAATGGGTAAAGTATCATCTGATTTTTTTCCACATAATCCATTTTAGATCAAGAGTCCTTTGTGGCAAGAACATGAGATCAGTTGAGACCAGCTGACCTTTGCAAGGCATCGTGGCTGGTTAACTTCATAGTTCACATCATATTGTATTTGAAACATGAAAGAAAAATCTTCCAGTCCCCATCTGCTGAATTATTCTCCTCTTCTCCTTCAAAGTGCTCACATAAAACCACCTCAGCCACAAAGCCTTCAAACAGAAGATGCGTGTTAAAACCATGCTCTGTTGTATTAGAACAGTGAAATAACCAGTTTAAACTCTTCTGATTAATTCAAACAAACGAGATGATTCAGTTAAATATGATTAAATACGCAGCAGGACTCTTTTTTTTTCTTTTTATTTCAGAAGATATTTTTTTTCTCTGACTACTCTCATAGTTTATCGAATCAGCTTGGAATTAAGTATATAATAAGGAATAACTGATGGGGGGTCGTGTTTACATTTTCTGGGTTAAGTACATAACTCCACACAGTATCCGCTAAGATTACATGTCCAGTCAGATTAAAAAATGTATATTCACTTCTCTTTGTTGAAAATTCAAACTTCTTAGACATGCTTGATAGCAAACTGCAAATGCTATTCTGGCCACACTCTTATCCAAGCTCTGTGACCTGCACAGAGCTGAGCAGAGGGCTTGTGAGAGTCATTTCTCTCAACACCAGACCTCGTTCCTCAGCGCTTACTGGGCAGGCCACAGCTGGACAAATACCCAAACCAGCCTGCTGTAAATACGGGGCTAACTGGGATAGTTTACGGACACTCCACGGACTTCTGAGGTCAGGGCTTGGCCTTGTGCAACATGCTGCTGTGTCTGAGGCCATGCCCGCTTGGCCTTGTGCAATATGCTGCTGTGTCTGAGGCCACGCCCGCTACTTCTCTGCATCTATATTTCCTATAAATACAGGGACTATATTTCCTTTAACAATTCTGCTCCCTCGTGCCCAGTAGAATACTACTTCCTCTCTATTTAAGACAGTATGACCGTCTTTTCTCACCCCTCTTTCTCAACGAATGCACACGAGGCTCTCCCACAAAAAATCTGAGTGCCCATTATTTTTTCCTAGGGTGGCCTCACCTCCCATGGGTCCTGATGAAGTGGGGTTCTGGTGAGGACAGGTTTATCTTTGGATACTATTTCTCCAACAGTGAACTGTGTGTGTGAGCAAGTATGGGTGTAAACCAAAGAGAGAGACATTATTTTATTTTACTTCATTTTATTTTCGCCTGTTAACAATTGGGGTAAAGAGACCTTGTTTTCCAGAGCACTCCCATTTTCATCACTTAAGGCTATTGCCTCCCTCTGTGTGACCTTCCCAAAACATCACTGCTATTGTCTGCCACGCCCTGGAATTTATTTCAGGTTACATAAAGGACTTGGCAAAGAACCTTCCTTTCCATTGTGTTCCTTGCGATCTTCCTCAGTAACTTCAGTACTTACACTTTTGACCCCAAAGATTCCTTGATCCGGTTGCTTTTCATCCCTGACCCCGTGGGCCTGCAGCTCCCTGCTTCCTGAGCCACACCGCCTGGACTTTGTCATCATAAGTTAATTTTTTTTCTGAGATCTTTAATTTTGTACTTTCCTGACCCAATGATACATTTTTACTTGTATCCTTACCCATTTAACCCAACATTTACTCTCTGTCCTCTCGGGCACCTTTGCATTTTCAAACCATGACTCTCTCTCCGTTTGGGGACGGAACGCTTATCTGGGATGAGGACAGTTGGGGAATTAATTTTTCTATAGAGTCAAGTCAAAAGTGATCCCATTTTTATAGCCGGCCTCCTCTCCCACCAAATTCACCAAATCCCAGCCCCAATTCATCTCCACCAGGGGCCTTCCCTGCCTGCCTTTCTCTCTCTCTTTTTTAAAAAGATCAGAGACTACTTCTGAAGAAGAAAGAAACAAAATGAGAAGCCTTACCTGCCCATTGAGGACTCTACATTCACTCTCAGTCAACCCTAATCTTAAAAATTCAGGACTGACTTCAGGGTGGCATCCAATTGAGCACTGTTATTTCCATCCACCTCCCAAAACTTCTGAGATGCTTCTGTGATCGGTTTAGGGAGCAAAGAACATCAGGTTGGCACACTTTGCCTCCCTTCCTCTGGGAGTATCCAGAGTCCCCATGTCTACTCTGCTCCAGTTACTCTTACTCCTCTCAGGACTCTACACTCCAAATATTAACAGTGTTTTCCAAATATTGTTACCACAAATATGTATATTTCCCCCTTGAACATCTTTACTCTGTTCTGATCTGCAAATACATACATTATAAATAAAAATAAAAGCAAAAGAAATAAAGTTCATTAACTAAACAAATATTTATGGAACACTTGTTATGTTTAGGCATTCTGGTATGCGTTTAAGATGCGAGGAAATAAGTCTCAACAGACAGAGATTTTTCTGTACTTGCCACCTTTTCTATGTACCGAATTCTGTACTTTCTTAAGTAAGACTTTTCAACTATGGGTCCTGAATTTACTCTCTACTCTTATTCTAACCATTCTCTTCAGATGTTTCTTACAGTCTGGTTTTGCCTTCACTGATAAAATTCTCCAAAGCAGTGGTTCTCAGCCTTCCTAATGCCATGACCCTTTCATACAGTTCCTCATGTTGTGGTGACCCCCAACCATAAAATTATTTTCATTGCAACTTCATAACTGTAATTTTGCTACTGTTATGAATCATAATGTAAATATCCGAAATGCAGGATGTATTTTCATTGTTACAGAGGGGTCGCGACCCCCAGGTTGAGAACCGCTCCTCTAAAGGATTAAGAACAAGATGATAGATTTCTGAAAAAAATTATTATTGGGAGATTTTTCTCTGCTCTTCTTCTTGTTCACTTCACTTTTTTTTATATTCTAGCTTCCATTTGTAGGTTCTCCCCTCACGTCTCCTACTTCTTCATCTCTTCTCACACCTTAAGTCTTGTTGTCCTTTCAATGTGATCATTAAATGTTATCACAAACCCTAATATACTTTCTCTTATTAGAGACTTTATCATGGCGCAATTATGCTCTGCAGATTCTTCACCGTCATCTCTATGTACAGCTTCCAAATTCTATTTCACCTTTGGCACTGTACCTCTGCTGCACCTCATATTTCAAACAGCCTGCCCAGCACTTCTATTTGTATGTCCTGTCACACCTCAAATTTGACCTAATCATAGCTATCGTGTAGTCTGGGGTGTGCTGAATTTTAGAACGGACGGAAGTCTTATCTGGGATGAGGACACTTGGGGAATTAATTTTTCTATAGAGTTAATTTCAGCAACACCACTGGAAATGTTCCAGAATATACGTCTGGTGGATATTCCATTTTATGCACAGTTCAGGCCAAACCAGTCGGTCCAAAACATTATTAGGGACACAGTGTCATAGGATTTCAGAAGTGAGAAATGGTACTGAGATGGCTGAGGTCAAATTGCTGTTGAATTTCCTGTGAATGCTATTTCAAGTTCATCTTTCTGGAAATCTCTTCAGCATTGACACTATTGAGTAGACATTGACTCTTTAAAATCTCTACTGTGCTAACATCTGTAGGCTTGTCTGACCCTTCACTCACTTTCCTGAATATTTCTTTTTAATTTTCCACATGAGCTCTTTTTTCACTTTCCAACACTAGCTGTTCTCTTGGTTTTCATCTTTGGCCCCCTGCCATCCTCACTTTTCTTGGGAAAAAACATTCACTTGATTTTACCTACCACTAACTATACCCTGCCAATGTGTATTCCAAGTCTACGGTCTGGTAGCTCCTTTGACCTTCAGACTCATACATTGAACTACCTTCTAGTCTAACCCATTTGGATGTCTTACTCATCATGTTCAAAGTGGATCTGAATTTTCTTTCCCTTTCTCCAAACCCACTCTTCCTTCCGATGTTTCCTATGTTAATTAATGGCAACATTATTCACTTTATCACTTGAGCCAAAAATTTGTAGTCATTCTAAACCACTTCCTCTCCTTCATCCTCCACATACAATAAACTAGCCAAAGCTACAATTTAACTCATGATTATTTTGCAATCTCTTCCTTTAGTATCCTAGTTATGTCCATCATAATTGTGCACTGGGAATATTTCCCTCACCAAATCCTTGCCTTCCTGTTGCCAACTTACTTCTTTCTGTTACATTGCCCTTCAGGCAGTCAGGGTTCTGCATCTGAAATACAATCTCGCCAGGTCACTTTACTGCCTATAACCTTGTCATAATTCCTCTTTGTCTATCATATCAAACCAAGTTTCCTAATGCAGCTAAAAGATCCTTCACGATCTGATCTCTAACTGGCATTTTAGCATCATCTTACCTTAAATACTTGCCTAAAACTAAACTCATGATTTATTTCTATCAATGGATCTTCAAAACACATGCCTTCTCCCATTTTCATTACCATTTTATCCAATCTTCTAAACTAGTAAAGAAGTCAACGTATATTCCCTCTACCTCCCTTTTGAATAACCCCAAACAATTGCTTACCAGATTCGGTTACATTTTTGCCAGAAAGCATCTGTCAAATGTGGGCCCTCCACTCTGTTCCCCTCTCTGAACTATAAAAGCATCTTGGTATCACAGAATTTCTCTTTCTCAGCACTGATGACCCTATTCTGTGTCATGAATTTGGGTGCCATCCTAAAATAATTAAATATTTCTGGAGGAAAAGGACATATCAAAATATATCATATATGTTACCACTAGGTCCAAAGTATTATATGATTAGCATAAGTTACTCAAATTAATCCATAGATAGAAAGATAGATACAGATAGATACGAAATAGATAGATGAAGTAATCAGAATCACTAGGCCACGGTTCACAGATATAGGAAGACATTTTGGTAGTAAGAGGGCCTAGTGTAACATAGGATGTAAAACTTCTTTCTTCAAGCCAAGAACCATGGAAAATTTATCATAAAGGCACATGGCACAGTGTTCATCATCTAAATAATCTTTCTGTCATCCATACTCATCTTCCTGCCAACGCAGTGATGTGAATATGCAGAAAGTATATTGAAGTAATCTAGACTTTTATGAAAAATATAAACAGCTGACTTCAAGAAATTTGAGGGAAAATTCATTCATTCCAGAATCTTTCTAGAAAGTTGGTGGTCCTTATATTTGATGTGACAAAAAATGCTTTTGAAAAAATAACTTTCTGGAAAATAGTTTCCTTTTTCTCCTGTCAACTCAACAAAAATAGCTCCAAATTCAAGTCTTAAACCGAGGGTCAAAGAAAAGCTCTTTGCTTTTGATCATTCAATAGCTTCACAAATCCATGTAAGCATGAATCTAAAAGCAGTGTATATTGCTGATGAGAAAGAGAGAGAAGGGACTCTGCCTAGGGATTGAAGACAGTATAAAGATGCTCTCCATTTCACAGTTTAAGTATCAATTACAGAAAGTGACTGCTTAAAATGTCCAGAAAAAAGGGTTCTGTTTATTTTGTTGAAAGGTACAGATAGATCATAGTTTTCACCAGTTCACGTTGGGAGGCGTGCTTTTCAGCATACCTCTTACTGGATACTTAATGAGGAAGACTCATGTTTCACTCTTCACCAACCACAGCTACTTATTGGGTGGCTTCCACTCACAGCTGACAGCACGTGCATAATCAGCATGTAATTCAAGACCAGCCAGAGGAGGTCTTGCAGGAATCTTCTTTAAGTTTCATTGTATCAAACACGTTATGTCTAAAAGTGAGAACCGCCTTTCATGTTGGCAAGTTGATGATGGGGAAGAAAAAAATGGTCCGAGTTCTCTGAAAGGATAACTTTATCTTGAGTGTAAGTTTGTTCGGAATGTCAGTAGCCAGTCTGAACAAAGGCTGCCTTGTAGGGTGAAGACCTCTTTCAAACTTATTTTTCCATTGAAGAACTGAATCGAAGAAAAAAGTCTCTTAGGGGGAGGGTAAACAGAGTTTAAAAAATTAACCACGCTTTGGTTTGCTGACATTTGCAATTAATATGATTTTTTTTTCCTGGCACCCTAAATGGCAGGTATCTGCCATTTTAGTACAATTATCTGCTTTCAGCATTTTTTCCCATACCACCAATTAAGGCAGTCTAGACAGTCAGGTTGCTCTCCAGGAAGTGGGCTTCTTTCTGGGAACTGATTTCTTTTGGACCTTGGAGAGAGTCTCAGCAAACCCAGAGAACTCTCCCCACACACTTCTTGGTGCCAATATGTTTCAGTATCTATAAGGCCATAATAAATTAATACATGTGTATCATGTTAATACTACATTAGGGCACTGCGACAGTAACACCATACAGTAGAATCATTGCTAACCCCTTACAACTTTCACATGGCTCAGATAGATGAAAACCATTACTGTCAATTCAGTCCACAGACCTTCTGGTCTGTGCTTCTTCTGGGTGCTTCTGAATAGTATAAGCTGTCTTGTTATCAACACCAACGCTGCTGTCCAGAGATAAGGAGAGCAGACAGTCAGACTGGTTACTCCGCGGACCCTGAATTGTTTATAACTCCCAACACTCTCCTCTTTTGTATTATCGGTTTGTCATCCTCTGGATAATTGTTCATAAATCACTGTTCACATTGCTCGTGGTTCTATAATGTTTCTTGCCAACAAGCATTTTATCAAGCATTTGATAGATTTTCCCAAATAATTTACTTATAAGATATGTGGATTTTATATTTTCAAGACGATAGGGGGAAAAAAAATGAAGCTTTTTCTAAACCCCGGATTTGCTGGATATGATTTTATTTCTAAAGAAAACAGTGCAGATGCATGAATCTTAGCTAGAGTCTTTTTTGTTTGCTTTTTCTAACCACATTCCTAAACAGTCATCCCCTGTTTCTAGTTGGGTGTGGGCATAGTATTTTTCTCTTCTATGGAAGCTGACTCATTTCACAAAAGTTTTCGGAGAAAGAAATACCACAATCTCAGGGTTAGTTTAGTCTATTATTTTATGAGGACTTTACAAGGACTAACTTAAACTTTTTATGCTGCATTTAAAATTCATTGTCCTGTGCTTTTACCATCATTAATAAAAATTAAAAACAGCTGCCTACCTCTGCCTATTTCTTTTCACATTCTTGAAAAATGCTGGTAGATTTGCCCCTTCCTATTTCTACGCTAAATAGACCCAGTTCCCGTGACCTTCTTTCTCTGGTGAGACAAGTTTCCAACTATTTGATCATTTTCATTGCTCTTCTTTGGACTCCTTTCAAATTCTCTGTCCTTGGGTGGGCCTCAGATCCTCACAGTGTTGTGGTGTAGACGACTAAGCAGGGCTGACTAAATTGGAAGTAACTTCATCGCAGACACATAGCATGAGCTGGATGTCATTCTTTCCATGGGGCTATATCTCATTTTATGCAACCACAGCATGTGAAACTCCAGATATAACTTGCACGTAGAGATTCACCCTAGGTGAATGTCTAGACACACTGTCTAATGTATTTCAAATACCATTTGTTTTCCAAAGTCTGTGAATCTACAGCTTTTCAGAGGAAATCCTTCACATGATGTGAAGTACATAATATCCAGCTATTCACTCACTCATTTATTCTTTACTTAAGAATATTTGTCAGATGGCCAGTATACTCTGATAGGTTCTGGCGATATAAAAACCAAACACCTTACCTTGCACCCCCGGCTGCTTACCCTGAGGAGTGTGCATCGCAGAGAGACAGTCTGCAAATCGTTTGGACTTTGAAGTTAATCAGATCTGTGTTGAAATTGTGGCCTACCATGGACCCCTGCAAATAATACCAGAGTTCACTTACCTTCTCCAAACCTTAATTTTCTTAGAAAGAACAGAAGGGTACTTTCTCTCTCATAGAAATGACAAAGTTTAAATAAAGAATATATACAAATCGTGTAATAGAGCAGAGGTCACACTGTTAGTATATTCCAAGGTATTTCATGTAGCAGAAAATTTTGTATTTTGACTGAATTAGTAAATAAAGGAATGATTAAACAAGTGAAACACACAAGGAAATTGATTATTGCAATGCAATATAAAAACTGCTATCATAGTGCAGTTCTCAAGGCCCAGGCCATGGACAGGTATGGGGCTGTGGCCTGTTAGGATCCATCCTGCATAAGAGGGGGTGAGTGGCAGTGAGTGAACCTTCACCTGTAATTACAGCTGCTCCCCACTCACTGCATCACTGCTCAGCCTCTGCTTCTGTCAGATCAGTGGGGACATTAGATTTTCACAGGAGCACAAACCTGCTAGAAACTGCACCTGGGGGATCTAGGTTGTGTGATCCTTCCAATGATCTAATGCTTGATCATCTGAGGTGGTGGTACTCGCACAAGCAGATGATCATTAGCAGGGAGGTTTGATTGCACAGAGACCGTGATAAACCAGTTGCTTGTGGGCTCATATCAAACCCTCTCTGTGAGTGCTGAGTGCTGATTAAACTGCATCTGCTGGCTGACTTTACGGCAGCAGATACTTTGAATGTTGCTGTCTCCCATCAACCCCAGGTGGGACTGTCTAGTTGCAAGAAAACAAGTTCCGGGCTATCACTGATTCTGCATTATGGTGAGTTGCATAATTGTTTCATTACATATTATAATGTAATAATCATGGAAATAAAGTACACAATAAATGTAATGCACTTGAATCATCCTGAAAACATCCCCCTCCCCCAGTCCATGGGAAAATTGTCTTCCGTGAAACTGGTCTCTGGTGCTCAAAAGGTTGGGGACTGCTGCTATACTAAAGTTATGAACAAAATGCCATGAAAGAACAGAGGAGCAAAATGCCAGCACTACTGGGGACCCTCTGGGAGACATGGAGGAAATATTGTTAACAGGTATAATTAAGAACAAGTAGAAGCTGGCCAGGCGAGAAATATGAGAAAGGGCATTCCAGAAAGGAGCAAGAATGTGTGTCAGGCATTGAGTTATCAATACATGTGCATAGGGCATGTTAAGGGATTGTGAGGGGCCAGGAGTGTTCTGAGCAGAAGAGCCGGATAGAGGAATTCTGCAAATGATGGGGCAGGAGAGGGAGTTAGGGTCAGAGGTCAAAGTCACAAGTGCCATGTTAGCAATGAGCCTTTAGTCAAATATGCAATGAAACCAACAACAATTGGAAAACAAATATTTTTCTAGTACAGCTAAGATCCAGTGATTTCTGTTTTAATAATCTCCTCATCACAAAAATCACACCTTTGGCTCAGTGCCCATAGTTCAGTGGTTAAGGTACCAGCCCCATACACTGAGGCAGGTGAGTTCAAACCCAGTTAGGGCCTGCTAAACAACAATGACAACTGCAACAACAACAGAAAAAAATAGCCAGGAGTTGTGGCAGGTGCTTATAGTCCTAGCTACTTGGAAGGCTGAGGCAACAGAAATGCTTAGCCCAAGAATTTGAGGTTCCTATGAGCTGTGACACCATGGCATTCTTCTGAGGGCAACATAGTGAGACTTTGTCTCAAAAAAAAAAAAAAAATCAAACCTTTATGGAGATTTAGGTATTCTCAGTATAACAGACATTTTGTGGTTTTGAATAATGTTACATATTCTAGCTCTCCTGGCTATTACACATACTGTGTATTTCTCATATTATGGGTTGTAATCTCTAACAAAAATCTTTACTTGGTTCTTTAGTTATCAACTTTAAGTATATTCCTTAAGGGGAACAGAGATGCCGAAACAGTCATTTAAATTTTGTTTCTAATTTCTCATTTTCTTTCTTTTGTTCAATTTTTCAGCTCCTGGTACTTTGATGGATTAACCCACATCTGTTTAATAAATCTAGAAATATTTCCCAGAATTGTTCACTGTATTTATGGGAATAGTAAGAGTAGACTAAGTTCAAGCCTTTTCTTATATGTGTATATGTGTCTATCTCTTCACTTCCCTGAATGTGTGTGTACATGTGTGTACTGATTGATACAGAGATAACTAAATAGGCACACACACATATACGTGCTTTTCTGGAGAACTCCTCTATCTTCAAAATAATAACAATGACGACTCTAGGAAAAGACAGTCAGGAAAACAAACGGTTAAATTTTTATGAGTACCCAATGCCTTGCTCACTTCATTTCAAGCTTTTTTTTTTTTATTGAATGTTAACTATGTACATTAATGCACTTCTGGGGTACAGTGTGGGGTTTTCACATGCATTCTGAAATACTTCCATCAAACTGGTCAACACAGCGTTCATGTCATTTTCTCAGTTATTGCTTTAAAATGTTCACATTCTACTCTTAGAAAGATTCACCTGTACCCCTATAAGACAAACCTCAGAAGTGATCCCTCCAAACCCTCTCTCTCCTCCCACTCCCCCCTCCCTTCTCCCTCCCCCCTCCCCACTCCTCACACATATCAAGCTTAAGTTAGTGAGATGTGAAGGGAAAAGCTGAGAATTTAAGTCAGAAAATCTAGGTTAGAGATCTCAAATATGACATTACTTTTATTCATTCAACCATCAATAAATACTATATTCATTGAATACTTGTATACTAAACACTTTATTAAACAATAGATACATTCTTAGTCTATGTGTAGTTTTGAGCAAATTATTTAACAGAGAGCAGCTTTTGAAACTGTAAAATAAGGAAAGTAATGCCTTCAAGCAGAGTCTGGGAGTGTAACATACAGTTCGCATATGTGCCCATATGTGTTCCCACAAGTTCTCAATTTATTGAACTGAGTTGATTTTCTGAAGTAGGGACCAGAATTTGAAAATGTTCTAGGCCAGAACAGAAGGTATTTGATAATGTATTTTTGGGCCCTGGTCATCTGTATCTTCGCAGTAAAGGAAATGGTATTGGAAGGAGGAGTGAGAAGGACAGGGAAAGATACTGTTATCACAACCAGCTTTGGACATATCTGCATTAAAATTCTGACCCTGCCTAATTAACATTTGAGTTACTGCAATATTAGTTACCAACCTTCGTTCAGGTTCAATTACCTCATCTCCCAAGTAGGATAATATATTAGTCAGGGCTTTCCAGAGAAACAGAACCGATAGGATACAGATAGATAGACAGAAGGAGAATTGTTATGAGGATTAACTCGCACAGTTACAGAGGCTGAGAAGCCCTGTACTCTGCAGTCTGCACGTGGGAGCCCAGGAAAGCTGGAGGTGTAGTTCCAGTCCCAAAGGCCCAAGACTGAGCCAGTGGTACAAATTCTGCTCCAAGTCTGAAGGCCCAAAGAATAAGGTGTGATGATGTCTAAGGTCCAGAGATGGTTGGTCCCAGCAAAGAATTGTTGGGGACGTGGTGAGAATCACTGCCCCTGCATTTTTCAAGGTTTTGACAGTGGC
Source organism: Galago senegalensis (assembly GCA_963575145.1). Classification (NCBI taxonomy): domain Eukaryota; kingdom Metazoa; phylum Chordata; class Mammalia; order Primates; family Galagidae; genus Galago; species Galago senegalensis. The sequence continues at coordinate 28,810 of CAUYTI010016910.1, forward strand.
ACTAATCTCTGAATTAGCTCCTGAGAGGCAGCATTGCTTTCCATTTCCTGTGTTTCTAGGTAGAGGTAGCTGTAATGACTTTCCCTGGGGCATTATCACACAAATACACGTAGCCTTCGTTCCACAGGTCAAGAAACCAACACGGGCCTTCTGTAAGTGGCTAAGTATATCTTTTCCAATTGTGCATTCAAGAATTTGGAAAATAACTACAGAATGGGCTTTGGAACCCACTGGATCTACTATGAGGCAGTTCTGAGCTAAACTTCCATTGATCACCTGTTCTCCATAATCCCCTACTCTGCCTGGAGAACTGCAATGATGTTTTGATTCTCCTGAAACTAGAGTCAGTTAAGATCTGTACCCAGTAGTCTCCAAAAAGTCTGATTAGTTTTTTTTCCTCTTTTCCCCAATGTACAGTTGTACTTGATTCTTTCCGTAAAGAGACTCAGCCTCCCCTTCATTCAAGGGGCTCTGGGTCTATAAATTGGCTCAAGTCTGATAAATGATTGAGGGATCATGACTATGCTTTTATGATTCAAGTTAGAGTTTGCTTGATCTTGAATTTTTCTGCTTGTACAGATAAAGTAAGAATTTATTGGAATTCCTATCCATCTAACACCATAGATCTGCATGAATCAGACCATTGTGATTTTGCTTTGTCTCAGCTTCCATTTCCATAACTAATCATATCCACCTTGTCTTTGGTAGTCCAGTACCACCACTTGGCCTTTGCCATCCCAACATCCAACATCCAACTACTTCTGTTGTATTTCTTTTTCTCAGTTGAGTGGCCACAGTTCCCACCATAAAGACTGGCCTACAGAGGAGAGCAATCCCTGATGCTGGAGCTCTCCTCACAAAATTATTTCTCAAAGTCTTAGTGAAAGGTATGTATTTTGTACTCAACTCCAACCCCTCCATGGGTGACTAGATCATAGATGATAAATCTAATCTGATGCTTCAATCTTTCTAAGCCTTTGAATCTCTTCTTTTGTATTAAACCAAGAGAGATTGGGCATCTCCAGTCTGCTCATGTTGAGCCATTTTTTGGTCTATGCTTTGGCCAACCTACTAAATAAACAGAGCCCTTTCTAACTTCCTAAGCAGCAACAGTAAGTCACTATTTAGTGAGCTCATATCAATAAATTCAGTCGATCCAAATTTATATTTCTTCTGCCATTTTCCCATACCTTTAACATCTATTCCAAACAGTTTTCTGGAATTTTGCTAGTATAAATTAAAAGACTTGAGCACTCCTTTTGGAGTGTAGCACACTTCTGCATGGGCTCCAACCTGTACCTCACCTAAAAGGCCCTCCAGATGTCTCCTGAGACCTGAGTCTGGTTATAGAGTTCTATTAGCAAAGGAGTTGGTGGGGAGGAGAATCAGGTCTGTCTTGCATGAACTGCTTCAGTGGGGGATGTACCATTTCCTCTCATAGTACAGAGTTAATCCTCTCAGACAGAGGTGGAAGGGCCCACACCAGTGTGAATTGGCAAGTCACTACCACAAGGAGTGGGGAGGCTGCTTTTGCTGGTAGTAGAAAGACTTCTTTTGCTGACAAAAAAGCCTTATAAGAATTCAAGGACTCAGTGTCTGCAGCTCTATCAGGATCTTTCTATGTGTTTCAACCCCAAATTATAGGATCCCCTCCATAATCAATCAATGCCCTCACTTTAATAGCAGATAGCTTGTGAGACCAGAAGTTCAACTTGCATTGCAAAGTAGCCAATTGCAGGATGGGGCCCTGTGTTTGATTTTCAGCAAGGCTTCTCAGGATACACTTAAAAACCATTGGGTCATTTGTGAAGGGAATTCAAGTCCCTGAGATCATTCTTTTTTTTTTTCCTCAATATTTTGTCCAGTGACATTAGGAACAACTGATCAATGTCATTAAATTCTTTAGTTTTCCAAAAATGTTCAAAAGTATCACATACAGAGTTACTTGTCTCCTTGCTTCTTATAAGTGATTGATTAGAGGTATAAAATGTAGATATTTTATGTATATCTATAAATAATAGACCCCATGGACTCTCAGGGTTCTCTTTACTGCTGGGTATAAAGTCATTCACTTCTGGTTAAAGCCAGTCAGATTAGAGAGACAGTTTCAGAAACCCCATTTAGGAAAACTCATCCTTAAAACTCATCTTAAACCCCATTTAGGAAAACACATCCACTCATGTGGTTCCTCTAAAACCACTCTCCATATCAAGTCTGTGTTCATCAGGGTTCTCCAGAGAAACAGAACTAGTAAGATATAGACAGATAGAAAGCAACTTATTATGAGGATTGGCTTACACAATTATGGAGGCTGAGAAGTCCCACAGTCCACCATTTATAAGCTGGCAAGCCTAGCAAAGCTGATGGTGTAGTTCCAGACCAAGTCTAAAGGCCAGAGAAGTCAATACTCCATTCCTTGCCTGAATCTATAGGCCCAAGAAGCAGACTACTATCTGAGGGCCCCAAAAGGTAGATGGTCTAGTTGAAGAAAAGAAAGCAAATTCACCCTTTCTCTGACTTTCTGTTCAGTTTGGGTCCTCAGGGGATTAGAGGTGCATACCCATACTATTGAACATGGTCTTTACTCAGTCAACTGACTCAAATCCCTTCTATAAACACCCTTCAAGGACACACCCAGAGATAACATTTTATCAGCTATCTGGGCACCTATTAGCCCAGTCAAGTTAGCGCATAAAATTAACTATCACAGATAGTGATACTGACTTTGTAAGGTTGTTGAGTTAAATGTGATGGCCTTAGCAAGGAACCAAGCACTGTAGTTGGCAATAATTGTTGTTGTTCTTATTTTTATTAATAAAAATATATTTCCCTGGGAAATTTTACTGAATTAATCATTTATGGTGCCATCTGGCCTTTTAAATCATGGTTTTCCTGAATTAGTAGTGTAATTACAAACAATCAGAAAATTCCAGGGAAACTTGAGCAGTCCATCTCTGAATGGAACAACTATTTGGATATGCAGAGAAAGTCATACATTGATTTAATGTTAGACCTCTAGGTAGAAAAATTATCAATGCTCTACTATTTAGGATTTTTTATAGGCTTTTTCTGAAAAAGTTCATGGCATCTCCCCTTTGATAGGAATTATTGCTTGCTCTTCATTTTAAAAAAATGATATGTTCTTCAATTTTATCTTTGTGATTACTGCTCATTCACCTATTCATATTTTAAATTTAGAAAAGGACTATTTATTTCCCTATGTCAGCATTCTGCTTCTTCTTATGTGTGCATCGCTTATTCACAGAAAATGATAGAAAATCCTCTGTATGAAAGGTTTAGAGAAAGTAACAGCATCAACATTCTTTTATCTGTGGTGACAGAAAGATAATCCACATGTGAAAGCACTTGGTGCTTTAGCTTATTTTGAATGACAGAAGCATAATAGAATCTCCTAAGCATTAACATTCTACGGTAACACAGCATTGTCATCCTTTGTCTGATCCTGGCTCATACAAATCTCTCTCAGTGTTTCAAATTCCTAACAAAAACTAGAGAAATACACCTCAAAGCTATTATGTGGAAATGGATTAGGTATAGCTCTAAATCTTTAAACAAACCCTTAATGATGTAAAAGTCATATTTATGTACTTCTTAAGGGATATTTATGGGAAGATTGGAAATGAAGAATCTAGATCCCACAAGCAATTTGCATGCCTAAATCCTGTATATATTTTGTTTTTCAAAGCATTAGCCTTTTCTGTCCTTTCTTCACATTTGGTACTTTGGCTCCTTAATCCTGTTTTGCAAACTGTTTTAAGATTGCTGAGCAGAGAACTCTATAGTCACTCTTATTTAAAATTAAGGGAAACTTACAATCTTCCATTATCTCCTGATTTTTAATTTAAAAGAAATGAAAGCTATTACCTTTTGTCATGATTCAAGTATGGTAATCCTTCATAAATTTATTTTATTTTATTTTTTTGAGACAGAGTCTCACTTTGTCATCCTTTGTAGAGTTCTATGGCATCACAGCTCACAGCAACCTCCAACTCCTGGGCTTAAGCTGTTCTCTTGCCTCAGCTTCCCATGTAGCTGGGACTACGGGCACCTGCCAAAACACCTAGCTATTTTTAGAGATGAGGTCTCACTCTGGCTCAGGCTGGTCTTGAATGTATGAGCTCAGGCAGTTCACCCACCTCAGCCTCCCAAGTGCTGGGATTACAATTGTGAGCTACCACAGCCAGCCCCCTTCAGAAATTTTTGAAGTAGGAGAAAATTTTTAGTCATTTATTTCTTTCTATATTTCTCTTAATACACATGTTCCAAGAGATGAAGTCTCCTGTGTTATCCTCTACTGTGGTTGTTCTGAACCATTTATTCTTTCATGTGCTAAATCTGAACTCTCCTTTCTGAGCAGGATCCTTGCCCCAGAGTTATCCTTCTTTTTGAACCCTACAAAACTCAACCATCTTGGTTCTCATCCTCCTGGCTTTCTACTCCCAACTAGTGCTCAGGGAGGTAGTATGAAAGGCTTAGAAAGAGCACAGGATTGGAGATGAGATCTCTTGGCTGAACTGTGGGAGGCAGGCAAGCTGACTTCCTCATGGGTATTCCAACTCAGGGTAAAGTGAGTAACAGTGTAATAGTCACTATTACATGACCATTCCTGTGGGGGGGGGGAGGGTGGATTCAGCAGTGCAGGCAGGCTAAGACCTTTAGATTCTTGATCAAGAGTTTAAATTAGGGAAATTAAGGTAGCTCAAAGGGATAGAACTTATTTTTACCCTTCTCTTCTCCCCATATACATTATCTGGCCATTTTGAATGTTCCATTAACCTGTCCTCCTGTTTACCCAACTGCTGTTTTTTACCCAACCTTTCTGGAGGACTTGAGGTTCTCTGCCTTTCATCTTTAACTGCTGTGCATTCTTGCACATTTACTCTATTTTGGTACTCAATAAAAAACTCTGGAAAAACTGAAGGGGGCTACACTGTCTTGAGCTGCCAGCAGGCACAAAAGACCATGTACACTTCCTCAGGCTCTTGGGCTTTTGTGTACTAAGTTTGTATGAAAGTCTCATGTCTTTTCCATTGCCATCTCTCTTCTCAACCACCATCTAAGATTGGGGTCCACAAGAACTTCAACACTGAATTTTTTGAAGTACTGAATAAAGTCGTATTAGCGCAGAAGTGAAAAGTAAACATTGAGTGGCCGAAAGGAGTCTTGGTAACCCGTTTTAAGATAGTTATAAAAATCTATATAAGAAATAACACCAGTGACATGGGGAAGTGACATTTAGAAGGTATTTGAAGTACAGTCAGTAGGATTTGGTGATTCATCAGATGTGGGCAATGCAGAAGGTGAAAAGACAAAGTCAATTACTAAATTGAATTGACAAATTGGATGTAGGTACCGTTCTCAGATAAAGAACATGGGAGAAATTGATTACATAGAGAAGATGATTCAATAACTTTTACCTTTATTAAAAATGCAAGTATAAGTATGTAGAGCAGTGGTTCTCAACCTTCCTAAGGCTGTGATGTATTTTCATTGTTACGAAGGGGTCATGACTCACAAGTTAAGAACCACTGATGTAGAGGAACCAAAATATGGGACTCAGTTTATGGATATTAAGGTTTGGAACTCTATAAATGTATCTGGGTTAAGAAGCATGTAGATGTGTGAGCAGCTGGTGTTAAAGAGAGTAACTGAAAATAAGTGAAATTGATACACTCACTTAGGAAGAAAGACTAGCACTCCAATGCCAAGAAATAATTACCGTTAAAGGTGGGTAGAAAAAGAAGACTTAATAAACATATAGAAAACTAGAAGGGAATCCAGAAGAGTTTGGGATGATTCAAGCTAAACTAAGACATTCAATAAAAGGGAAGGTTTAAATGGTGCTAAATGCTACTGAGGAGCCAAGTAGAATAAGCACTGAAAAGGTGTAAGATTTATTCCCAACAAAGTTGTCAATGGCCTGAAAGAGAGCAGTGTGTGGACACAGGGAAAAAGAAGAAGACAATGAGATAAGAAGTGTATAGACGGTGAGGACATGGACATAGTATGTGAAGACCACTTTTTAAAAGTTTGTTGTGAAAAGGAGAAAGGGAGGGTGATAGGAGGAGGAGGATAAGGATAAGGGAGAAGACAGTCAGTACAGTGAAGTTCTCCAGGGCTATTTAACAGTTCTGGTTGCTTTTAGACCAGAGAAAAGATGACCCATTTATTGCAATATGAAGGAAGGGAGGGAAGAAATGGAAGACTTAGAAGTTGTTCTGTTTAATTGTGGATAACAGGAATCTAAGAGAGTTTATTTCTAGCAGTCAAGCTTGTCTGCAGAGAGAAAGGGGAGTTTGAAAGTGTGGAGCAGCTAGAAGTGACTGTGGAGAATGTGTGAGAATATTGACTCACAGAGCTCAGTATTCAGAATACTGAGAACCCGTAAGGGCACTGTAGAGATGGTAGAACTCACTCACTGTAATCCTCTTCTTTCCTCCTTCTCTTCTGAACATTTACACACTTTTGCCTTTCTAGGCATCTTATTTTACATATTTTTTTCTATTAGGAGTTTTACTTTTTATAATTTTCTCAAACGTGTTATTGCTCCCAGAAAATGAATCTGTTACAATTTTCTCTATTAATTTCTGGGCTCCATGCTGAAATCTATGATTGCTTCTAGTCATTTCCAGTTTATCATCTTGGTTGTTCAGATAAAAAAATACCTTTGCAAATAATGACCATTTCATCCCTTCCTTCTAAAGCCTATTTCTCTTTTTCCTTTTCTATTCACTGATTATGAATAATAATGAATAATAGTTATAGAAATCATTCCTTTCCCTTTCCTGATTTTAATGAAAATGCCCCTGCCCTTTCACTGTGTATTAGGATGTCTTTATTCCATAAATATTTATTGTGCACCTGTCATGCATAGTTATTGTGTTAGGTATAGGTTATACTGTGATGAAATTATCTGGCATCATTTCTGACCTCAACTACAATCTAGTGAAGAGGTAAAGATTTTTAAAGATTACAAAGATATGACCTCATAATTGTAGCTTGCAATAAGAGTTATGAATAGGAAAAATGGTGCTGTGAGTGAAAAAAATTCAAACCTTGATTTAAATTACCAGGTCAGTTAACTCCTCTTTCAAAAAACAACATTAAAGTTAACACATAAGGATGAGTCAGAATTATTAATAAATCAGGTAAAATTGTCAGGGTAGAATGACTAAGGGGAAATGTATAAATTTTACATTAATAAAATAATGAATGCAAAAACATGAAATGGGATTACAGGTTGAGATTACTTTGTACAATGCAAGGAGTATAAAGTATAAACTAGATGCTTAATAAGTGATAATTCTAAATATAATTTTTTTGATTTTTTTTTAAATTCAAGATTAATATGAAGGTACAGACAATTCGGTTACATTGCTTACATTTGTTAAGTAAATTCCAGGTTGTATTTGTGCTCCTTATCCAGGAATTGTGCCATATACCCTTATAGTGTGCTGTTAGGTAAGAGCACGCCAATCTCCTCCCTCCCCCTTCCTCGACCCTCCTCCCCACTTCCTCCTCTTCTTCCTCTCACTCTCTCTTGAGTTTAATTATGTTCTTCTCTTGTGCATGTGTGTATTCATTGATCTACTGGCTTCATATTAGTATTGAGTAAATTGGATACTTGCTTTTCCATTTTCGTGACACTTTACTAAGGAGAATGTTCTCCAGCTCCATCTAGGTTAATACAAAAGATGTGAAGTCTCCATCTTTTTTATGGCTGAATAGTATTCTATGGTATAATTTATGATACTTTATTATCTTTTTTCTTATAAGAAAACTTGTATGTTACTATGATGAAATTTTATTACAAGGAACAATTCTGAAATTACATTAATAAGCCCTACATTTATATTTTGAGATGATCATGGCATTTTTTTCTTTTACCAATGAGTGACAAATTATGTGAACAAATTTTCTAGTATCAAATTATCCTTTCATTCCAATAATGAATCTCACTTATCCATGATATGTGTTTTTAATATAACTTTTTATTTATTTTGCTATGATTTTCTAGGAATTTTGTAAATATGTTAGTAATAATAAATAGGTTTTTAAGAGTTTTAAGGTATTTTAATGGTGTAATTATCAGATATATCATTACTAAGGTTACACTCACTTCATAAAATCAACTAGACTTTTTCCATTAAAAAAATACTTTGAAATAGTTTCGTTATCATGAAACCGCTTCAAATAACCTTCTGATGAAATCATTTGAGCTTTGCAATTTTGGTGGCATGCATTCTTTGACAATTTCATCAATTATTTCTGGTTATAGGTCCATTAAGATCTTGTGTCTATTTTGAGACAGTTTTGGTAATTTAGGTTATCCTTGCTTGGTTTACTATTAGTTTTCAACTGGATTGTTTCAAATGTATTTCTAACTCACCGAGTTCCAAGTCAATCTTTTCACTTACCATGTATTGTCAGTGTGTTCTTTTAATGATTTAAGATAATTTGTCTCCCACTAAATGTCTGTTGAAAAATTTAACCTTGATTTACTGATATATACCAAAGAACTCTCTTCTGCTGGCCAGTTAAAGGATCTGCTGTGCAGACCTCTGTCAAGCTGGACTCTTCCCATCTCCCAGGAATTGGAAGTTAGGATATAGAAGTTAGAGTTATATATTGAGTTCATTCTATCTAACTGTCATCGATCTATCTATCTATCATTTATTATTTGTCTATCAGCTATTATCTATTATCTGTCTATCATCTATCTATTTTTTATATCTATATCTATCTATCTATATATATATATATAGAAAGGGGGGGGAGTTAATAGTTATGGACTTCAAATTGGTGACCAGACCGATTGTAGCCAAATTTGTGGAAAAACCACAACTAAGGAAGAGCTTTTCCATGAAAACAGGTAAGAAAAAAATATAAAGACAAGGTATGCATGCAGAGAGCAGCAAAGATGGGAGGTGGCTGCAGAGACAAAGAGGCCAAGAGTCTGCCTCACAACTTGTGGGTCTACTGACTCCCAGGTATGTGCCAGCACTCTTCCCCTGAGATTCTCTAGTGAGGGAGGCTTTGCAATATGCAAGCTAATTTGCATTCTTTATGTGGGTGTCTATTTCTTGTGACCAAGTGATTCCTGGCTCATTCTTTGTACCATATTGAGAATTTGAAAACAAATAAGTAAATCTTCAGATGAAAAAAATGTGACTCATTGAAGAGACAGAATGAAGAGCAGGAAAAACATTGCCCCCTCCATCCCCATCCCTGCTTTTGATGCCTTTTGTCTTGTAAATTATAGGGTCCCAGCCTTGTACTAGGCAGATATTCAAGTCAGAAGTCTGCCTTTGGTGCTGTTGTCTACCTTGTCAAGGCACCACCTTCTCTTTTTGGTGCCTAGGAACTCATGCTCCCGTCATTCTCCCTCTTATCATCATCAACTTCAGAAGAAAACATCTGACACACTTACTTATACAAAGAGGAAAATAGTTTTAAAGCTATGTCTCCCTCTCTCATTAACCATGGATACCTGTCAGGAAAATTTCCGTTTTAACAGTCTTCAAAATGTGAAGACACAAACTGAATATCAAATTCAGAAATCTCAGCAGGTACCAAGATTTGTATTTTGAGGGCAAGGCCACCTGGATGTGTTTGAAATCATACTGCAGAGATGGTTGTCTCCTCTGTTTCTGTGTTAAGGTCTGTTTTGAGCTGAGGTATGTCTGAGACAGTGTGTGGAATGTGAATATTTAAGAAGAGACCACCCTGCCTGTTTGGATCAGTGTCTGTATCTATTTTAACAAGTATGGTGCCTGGGAGTTCAGTTATTACAAGTTCAACTCTAGTTGGGAGTTCTGCATACATTAAAGGGTAAAAAGGGCAGAGTACTTGTAGTCTTTTCTCTATGCTTCATAAGACTCTTTGAAATACAATATTTTCCCTTAAGTGGACATGTCTTCACAATGAGCCAGCTAGTTGACAGATAACTTGCATATGCTTATGGATAAGTACATTTGTAACGTGCAGCTATTCAAAAATGCCACAACTGTTTTCTCAAAATTCAATTTTGCATAGTTCTGGTAATTAACTCACTGTCAAACTCTGCATAAATTTGAATTGCTTCAGCCTGCCATTTCCAAGCTTCTAAAATGTTTGAATGGAGATCAAACAAAAACTCTCAACCTCGCTAATGCAAATGACAATGTGAAATGAACTCCAAATATTTTTCCATCATGTAACCAATAAAATCCTATGAATTTGCAAAATAGTCCTGTCAAATCCCTGGGCATATATATCCCCAGAGTGGAGGAATCACAGTGCTGAGTTAGGCTGCTGAGTGCAGATTTCAATCCTAAATCAGAGATCTTGTATTTGTCCCTAACACGACTATTGAATTATTCACTGACATGAAGTTATGAATCCATTCATTTATCTCACCAGTCTTTTCTGAGTTTGTATTAGATGCTAGGGTCTGTGCTGGGAAGAAGAATTTCAGAGATAAATAAGTTACAGTCTAAAGAGTTTATGGCTGTCATAACTATAGTTACAGAAATATGAAAGGCTATTACAGAAACCCCAAGGAGCAGCACCTCACGTATTTTAGTGAGGGGCCTTGAATGGCAGAGGAGGGGAGGGGAAGATGGATTGAGAAGGTCATGATGTTTGGGTTACGGCTTCAGGAATAACTAGGAAGTAATCAGATCTACAAGACAGCTTGTGCAAAGGAACCCATAAAGTCATAGCAAGTTCGTGCTGGAGAATAAGCTTGTGGTGGGGTGGAGTAAAGGGCGAGGCAAAAGTGCCAAGGGGTTGGTGAAACTGGAAAGAAAGGTGGGAACCAGATTATTGGCAGCCACAGGTGCCATCAAGACCCAGAAAATCCCTAATTGCTGTGGTTTGCATGTCCCTTCCAATACTCATGTTGAAACGTAATCCCCAATGTGGCAGTATTGAGAGGTGGGGCCTTAAAAAGGTTGTTGGTTCATGAGAACTCTGCCTTCATAAATAGATTAATTAATTTGTGGATTAATAGATTTATGGGTTAGTGGGTTATCATGGGAGGGAAGCAGGTGGTTTTATGAGAAGAGGAAGAGAGACCTATGATCCCACATGAAGCCTACTGAGGTGTGTTTAGCAAGCTCAGTCCCTTCCCCACGCTGTGCCCTGTGTGGCTTCAGAACACCAGAGAGTCCCCACCAGCAAGAAGGCCCTGGCCTTATGCTTCTCTCCACCCTGGATTTCCCAGTCTCTATAACTATTAGAAGTAAATTTATTTATACATTACCTAGTTTCAAGTATTCTGTTATTAACAGCAGAAAATGAACTGAGACACTCATCTAAATATCTTCTATCAGATTAAGGAGAGTTCAGCCTTTCTGAATCATCTTTCTGGTACCCAAGCACAGCACAGACCTAACACCAAACAAATATTTAATAAGCATTGCCTGTAGGAATCGCCACTGACAGCTCTTTTTATGTTGTTTTTTTTGGAAGAGGCAATTTTACACTTTAGATATCACAGGTCAGTTTTCATATAAAATTGGCCACAATTTTTGAATACATAAAATGATTCCAAACCCAACTTCATCCATTGTTTCATGTCTTACAGAGTAAAAATGTTCAGGCAATGGAAACCGATTAACACAAATGAACAACCTGTTCTCGATGGCATGATATCTAGGTGCTAAGGTCTGAGCTACAGCTTGGCATGTATGCTGAGTAATTCACAGGGCCGCCTCATCACGTGGACTATCCTCACTTTGCAAATGGGGAAGGGCCAGAAATGTTCAATTTTTATACATGTACGCGGGCAGAGTTGGAACACCAGTGTGTTGGCTTTCAACCCTTCTAAAGCACTAGTGCTAGGAATGCAAATCAACAGGAAAGAATTTCTACCTGGATTCATGCAAAAAGTTTACAGGGAGACTTTTTCTCCCTTTATTTGATGATATTTGAATTTTGATTACTAGATGGTTTCAGGAAACATTTGACCAAAATACTTTTACACTATGTTTTGTATTGTTTTAAAACACTCTGATTTGGGATTGCTAGGGAGAAAAAAAAATCTCAATAAATCACTCTGCAGTCTCATGGAACTACTTCTTGATTGAAGCTGCCTTAAATTTAGTGGAGAGAAGGAACTTTGTCTCTCCTTCTGTAGTTTTTGGAAGGCTTCTGCTGTCTTTGTGGTTAGACACGCCTTGGACATTTTTTCCTACCAGGGAGACCATTTGAATAAGAGCATTCAGGTCGTCAGAACTTCCTCCCTGCCTGGGACCATGACAGGAAAGCTAATACTGTACAGTTTTCTACTGAGCTTGAGTGATTATAGCGGCACACTCAATGTCCATTCTAAACAAAAATGAATCGAAGAGTAAATGGAGGCTATCTCCTCAAGACGGAAAAATATTGGTAACCAAATGAACTTTTTATTTGGAAAAGAATTATGGAGGGCCCTTGTATTTATACCTTGGGTTGTTTATCATCTCAAAGTTTTATTTTTCGTGAAAAACATAAAAACTACTCTAACCTCTGACTATGCCTCAACATATGTCCAATGGAGACATAAATAATAGAATTCAATTTTTTACACTGCCAGTTAAAAATGCTTTTCTCCTTAGTGATTTTTTGTTTTCCCAACATGTTAGGTAAAGAATGATTTACTCCCATTTGCCTAACCTAAGTTTTCCTATTTTTCTAGAACTCATTCTTTTCTTTTTATCTCCTTTACATTTGGATGTTCTGGGCATTCCTCTGCAGAAAAACAGTCCCAAGGTGCAGAACCTCACCAGGAAGCCCCCACACCACACATGAGTAAGGAATGGCAGGGTGGTGGCCGTGCACATTCTTTTAACCCTCTCCAGGGTAAATTCTTCCCCCATCTTTAGTTTTGAGTCTCTAGCACCAAGCCCAAGAAGCCACACCATCTAATAGGCTTCTACCCTGTTGAAACATTTAGTATTCCTCCTGTCTTCTTCCCCCTTCAAAAGTTCAGACATGACCAGAAAGCAAGGTGACTTTGTTCCATGCTCCCTCCTCCTTCACTCTCTCTTCCTTCAAAGTGTCCCCACTCCCACAGCTCTCTGGATTTTGGGTCTTCATTGTCATCTAAACCAGTAACTGATACACCTAAGCCGGTAATCTCAGTCTCTCAAATTGAAGGGAGATTCATTTGTGAAATAACTTAAAATCCATTATTGGTAATTATGGACATTCAATATTCATATTGCTTACTCTTCCCAAGGGAGTTATGGTATAAAATTTTGACACCCTGTCACAGATAAAAGAGAAGCACCTGCTAAAAAGAAACAACCATGCTGAACCGTAAACGTTCTTAGCCTTGTTTCAGGTCCTAGCCCGGACTGGACCAACGTGGGGTTAGTCCTACCAATCGAACATCTCAGCTTGCAAAGGACTTCTTCCTCTCTGTCCTTAAGGCTGAAAAGTATCCATCCACTTTCTTCATGTTTCTGTACCGGATTTTTCTTCTTTTTGTTTTAGAGCTAGAAAAGATCAAATCAACTTTCCAGAATTTATTATCAAATAGCATCTATTAATCCTCCATCTTTCTTTCGGTTTTAGCACAAAAGATAAAACATTTCAGCCAAAAATATAACTTCAGAGTAACCATCAAGGAATATACTGATCTTACATTAAGGAAAGAAGGAGGGATATTGTTTGTAATATGGTATTTTATCACATAGCACAAAAGAGCTCTGCATTAACTCTTGTTCCAAGTGGCCCTTGTCCAATGTGTGTTTATATTGGCATCCTCTTTTGAAATTTTGTTATAAACACTGACCACTCACCATAATTTTGCTATTATCCTCTTCTAAAAGAGCTACAAGACATAATAATATTGTTTATAGAAAGAACATTATTTTTCTTGTAATATGATAAGAGTCTTAGATTTATAAAAAAATCTTAGAAATCCGAGAACAAAGACTATAAACATAATATGATTGAACATTCAACTACTGTGCTATTATCTCTTTCTTATAAAGATATACATGGTTTAACTGTTAGAATGCCTTAAGAATAATGACCTCTTGGATTTAAATTTATGTTAACAAACTGCTCAGTTTCCACTTTCTGTTTTATTTTGTCCTGGGTGTGTCACTGAAAAAGGTAGTTGAACAGTTAACGGAACAGGAATACAAAAAGCTAGTTCAAGCAATTTCAGAGTTTCCTTCCATAGTTGCTCCAGATGAAACACAGTTTGTGTATGAACTCATTCAGGGCACAGAAACCAAGAAATTAATTTACACACAAGAGCAGCAATTCACTATGCCCCCAGTAAAGATCAAATCCCAGGGTTAAAACAGAGCACCTCTCAGCTGCACAACAGTCCTGGAAGGTGGCAATTCTTGCTCTGACTTTACGGATAGAGGAGCAAGTAGAGAGAGAAAGTAACTGTCTTTAGGACACAGGGTTCCCAGGGTTCGGAACAAGGACCAGAAGCTTAGTCTGTTGGCTCTCAAACCCGTATTCTTCCCACTAACCTAGGCTGTTTACTTAGGACTGAAAAAGAGGTACACCTAAAAGAGTGTTTGGTTTTTCCAAAAATGACATTTTCTTTGACATTTGTTCATGTTGATATCATTAGCCCTAATTTATCCATTCTTTGTCTAACATTGGTAGCTACAGCTAAATTATTTTTCAAAATAATTGTGCCAAATTATACTTCCATAACAATGTGTGAATATTACCATTTTGCCATGCTATTATTGTGGCACACTACTAGTTGCCAATATCCATTTTTCATTCTTTTTTATGTATTTACTTTTTTACTAACAGAAGCCTTATTTTCTTTTTCTAGTCATAAGGTGATCAACATTATGTAAGAAAGCATTTCTCTCTGCTTGCTTTTGTAACTAGAGGTGGTTGTGTGACACAATTCTGGCCAAAAGGATATAATCAGAATCTTTTGGAAATTTATAGAAAATTTAGTGTCTGCCACATAAGTCTTGGGTCCTCTTTCACTGCTTCCTTTTTTTAAGACTGTCCTGGAGAACAGACATGAGGTTAGAAATGAGACAGTGATCTTGAATCCATAGGGTGTCAGTACAAAGGTAAAAGAGCTACTATAAGAATGATGTCACAGAAACATAGAAGAATCCAGAGACGCCCATGGAGCTGGTGCATTGGCTAAAGGACAACCAGTCTCTATACATTTTATTAAAGTGAAAAAGGAAATCTTTATTTAAGAGAAGTCATTGCACAGCCACAGTTATTAAGAAAAAGCATCACTCAGACTATTTCTCTTACTCTGTTGGTAGTTTATTGATTTTTTGAAAGATGATTTTTACCTCTTATCCAGCAATTTTAGAAGCTTTGGATTTGAAGCTATCAGAGCATAATCATTGTTTTTTCAAAACATGAAGTATCTTTAACTCCTTGAGTTATGTCTTTTAATTAAATCGACATTTTGCATGCTAATTTCAACATTGGTCTGTTCAGGAGGTCTTTCTTCTTGATTGAGTCTTAGGAGGTTGTGTGTTTCTTTTCAAAGAACTAAACTTTTGTTTTATTGATTCTTTGCATTACTTTTGTTTTCCATTTCTTTTAGCTCCATCTGAACTTAGTTATTTCTTTTCTTCTGCTGGTGTTGGGTTTGGCTTGCTCTTCCTCTCCTAGCTCTTTGAGACACATCATTAGATCATTAATTTGTGATCTCTCCATCTCTTTGATGTAGGCATTTAAGGCTATGAATTTTTCTCTTAGTACCACTTTTGTTGAATCTCATACATTTTGGTAGTTTGTGTCTCCTTTGTCATTCAGTTTAAGGGATATTTTTATTTTCACATTAATTTTATTATTGACCCAATAATCATTCAGTAGCAGATTTTTTAATTTACATGAATTTGTATAGAATTGGTTATTTTTGTTGGAGTTGATTACTAGGTTTTCTTTTGCTGTTGTTTGTTTGTTTTTAATTAGCTGAGACATGTTTGGGCCCAGGTTATTATCAATTTTGGAGAATGTTCCGTGTGGTGATGAAATTCAGTAGTTTTGGGGTAAAATGTTCTATAAATGTCTGTTAGGACCATTTGTTCTAGGTCCCATTTATGTCTAGTATTTCTTTATTTTCCATTTGGATGATCAGTCTAGTTCTGTTAGTGGGGTGTTGAAGTCCCCAGAAATTACGATGCTGCCTTTCATCTCTTTGCTTAGGTCTAGAAGAGTTTGCTTTAGGAATCTTGGTGCTCTTGTGTTAGGGGCATAAATATTTAGGATTGTTATGTCTTCTTAGTGAATTGTTCCCTTTGTCATTACGCAGTGATCATCTTTGTCTTTCTTACTCTTGTTGATTTGAAGTCTTTGTTCTCTGATATGAGAATGCCTACTCCTATTTTCTTTTTGTTTCCATTTGCGTGGAATACACATTTTTCCACTTCTTCACCTTGAGTCTGTATGAGTCCTTGCAGGTTAGATGTGTTTCCTGGAGGCAGCAGGTTGCACTTTCTCATCCTTTCAGGCAGCCTATGTCTCTTCAGTGGAGCATTCAAACCATTCAGTTCGATTGACAGAATTCATTTCATCCCATTGAGTAGTACCTTATTGCTTTGTTTTATCTCTTGTACTATTATTTTATATGAGCTCTGAGCTTTAGCACGTGAGTGGTTTTACAGTGATGGGTGTCTATTGTGCTGATCCATGAGTAATTTAGTTCTGAACATCTGCTGCAAGGCAGATCTTGTTTTAACAAATTCTTTCAGTGCTTGCTTGTCTGGGAAAGTCTTTATTTCTTCTTTACATATGAAACTTAATTTTGCAGGATATAAAATTCTAGGTTGGCAATTGTTCTGTTTAAGAAGACAGAAGATGAGGCCTCAATCTCTACTGGCTTTTAAGGTCTGAGAAGTCTGCAGTTAGCTTGATGTGTTTTCCTTTGTAAGTTACTTGTTTTCTTCTCATGGTTCACAGGAGTTCCTCCTTGTTTTGATTTTGACCACTCTAATGAAGCCCTTCCAGCCCTTGTGCATTTTCTTGTTCACCCTCAGGGATGCCTGTGATTCTTATATTTTGCCATTTTACATAATTCTGTATTTTTTTGATTGACTGATTTAATTCAAAAGAGTTGTTTTCAAGCTCTGAGATTCTTTCTTCTGCCTGTGTAATCTATTGTGTAATCTATTTTGAAACATTTCCATTGTGTTTTGTGTTACCTTAAATGAATTTTTCATTTCTAGAAGTTCTATTTATTTATTTTTAATATGATGATCTAATTTGTGAATTTTTCATTCGTGTCTGAATTGTTTTTGGTTTGTTTGAGTTGGTTTTCTATTTCTCTTGGAAATAGAAACTCATTGAGTTTCCTTATAATCTGCATTTGGAATTATTTATCTGTTATTTTACCATTTTCATTCTGTTTCATATCCATTTATAGATAGCTGGTATTCCCTTTTGGGGGTCTCATTTTGCTCTGATTTTTCATACTTCCAGAGTGTTCCACTGATTCTTTCCCATCTGGGGCTGCTATCACTTCTTATTTTTGAATTTTCTTTTATTTGATGAGGATTTTTACCCCCTTACAAGTAAAGAAATGTCTGCAGCATATGCTGAGTAAGAACATTTGGCTTTGCTTGTGGGGACTTTAGTTGTAATCTAGGTTCTGGCTGGATGCGTTGGTTATAGATATCCTTAGTTTGGTGCTTTTCTCTGTTACTGGTTGTTTGTAGGCTGCAGCAGTGGTGAGCTATGCGCATGGGTAGATTGCTTGTCTTTCTTTGATGAAAGAGCATGTAGGTCTTTGAGACCCTTTATCTTTTCACAACCTTGTGGTCTTCTTAACAGGGTGAATTGTATTGGCACACCCAACTTAATTTCTGTGCTTGTGGGTAATAATCAACCACACCCTGTATAACTGAGTCAATAAATCCCATAAAGGACTATAAGAAATGACCTCCCTGTCAATGGGTGGTACTTGTCAAAAGGATCTGTTGTGCCCAACCCCGGGGTCGCTCACCCAAAGACCACTCACAAGCACAGGTCGATGCAAAGAGC
Source organism: Galago senegalensis (assembly GCA_963575145.1). Lineage (NCBI taxonomy): Eukaryota > Metazoa > Chordata > Mammalia > Primates > Galagidae > Galago > Galago senegalensis. Next base: position 46,798 of record CAUYTI010016910.1, read on the forward strand.
AAGAGGTTGGTTTATTGCCGACGCGCCAGGGTTCCTCAGCCGCTAGGGAAGGAACCCCGAGAGGCTGTTACAGGCTGCTTATAAAGCTAAGATTACACGCAGGTGGGGTGAAGTGGGGTGAGGGTGATAGGGGCATGAGGCAGTTTGTGATTGGGGGATTTAAGGCT
>CAUYTI010016911.1:0-20405 GCA_963575145.1 Galago senegalensis
GTTCATTTGCACAGGGAATACAAACTAATAGCATTAAACTGAGGAAAGAACAACTGGGTCTCAAAATCTCACAGGAAGTATTCCTACAGTGTGTTCCAAACCATATGTAATTTTTCAAAAGAAATTATCCATACCTTTAGTATCTTTGTAAGAATGTAATTAAGAGAAAGTCAGGTAAACAAACCTCATTTTTTCTGTTTCTTGGTGAACTGACCCCTTTTGTCATTTTGAGAGATGCCTCTTCATCTCTGGTAATATTCCTTGTTCTGGATTCTATTGTGTTTATTGTAATACAGCCTCTTGTTTAGTCTTTGATGCTGTAATGTTTCTTTTCTTTTTCTATAATCGTTCTCTTCACTTTTAATGTTATTTTCTTTTAGATTGCATGAGTTTTGGTTCTTTTTTAAATCCAATCTGATCATTTCTATCTTTTAATTGATATGTTTATGCAGTGTACATATAATATGCTTATAATGGTTGATTTTAAATCTCTCTTCTTGCTAGTTATTTTGTATTTGTTCCATTTTTGTTTGTTTCTCTCTCTCTCTCTCTTTTTTTTTTTTTTTCTGTTTCTCCCTTCTGGATCAATTGTGTATTTTTCTATGGCTCCATTCTGTATTTACTATTGGTGATATTTATCCTTCTTTGTTTTAATTAGTGGTTGCCTTAACATTCATAATATACATTTTTAATTTATCAGCCAATCTTCAAATACTGTTGTACCACTTTGTAGGTAGTGTAAGAACCTTAGGACACTGTTTCTAGTTGCTCCTTCCCACCCTTTGTGCTATAATATCACTCCACAATACATTGTTATTATTTTCACATTAGACCTGGGGTCAGAAAACTTTGTGACCAGATGGTCTCTGTCACAACTACTCCACTTGGTTGTTAGATTGTGAACGCAGACCCAGACAATATTGAATCAGTGTGTCTGTGTGCCAGCGAGAATTTATCAAGCTGTAATATGAATTTCATATGTCAGAAAATACTATTATTCTTTTGATTTATTTTTCATCCATTTAAAACAATAAAAATAATAATTAGCTCTTGAGGCACGTAAAAACAAGTGTCAGGCCAGATTTGGCTAATAAGCCATAGTTTGCGGACTCCTACTTTAGATACTAATTCACTTTTAGAGCAATTAAAGATAAGAAAAATATGTCTTCTAAATTTAACCTTATTGTTGTGTTCCCAGAGTTCTCTGTTTCTTTTTGTAGAGCTAAATTTTTGTCTGGTATCATTTCCGTCTCCCTGAAACCTGCCTTCAGCATTCCTGAGAGCTCAGGTGTGCTGCTGATGAATTGTCTTTGCTTTTGTTTGGCTTTTTAAAGATTTTCTCTGTCTGAAAAAAATCTTTATTCACCTTCTATACTGAAAAATATTTTTTCTGGATATACAATTCTGCCTTGACAGGTTTGTAGTTTATCTAGATTTTTCTTCCTTTTAGAACGGGAATGACAGTTTGCCCAATATTCTAGATCTAGGCAAGAATGAAATTTATAGAGTTATCTTGAAAAATCAGTAGAATAAAAATATTATGTATATTTTTAATAGTCTATCCAGAACAATAACTTTACAAAAGATTATTGTTCATAATTTTTGCAATTGTTTATTTAGTTTGATTTAGATAAAATCATCAATTTGCCTCCAAGGTCATTTAGCAAATCACTCATAACAGTTTTTTGGTTTTCATGCATTCTTTTGTAGAAATAAAATAACCAAAATCAATGTATTTCTCTCCTTAATACAGGGGACTAGCTGCTTCCTGCGCTGGGTCAGAAACCTGGATGATGAACTACATGCTATTATAGCTGGTAAAGCATTAATAAAAAGTGAATGATTATTGTTGTATTAATCAGTGGTAGGAATGAATCTGAAATGGCAGATTCCCAATGCATCCAGTTTCCTTATAGCTTCCTTCATTGTGGTATCAGTAGAATCCCTGTTGAGGCACTCCTCCACACACTTCACATCATGGCATTCTTCCCCTCTGGTGTTTGGAGTTGGCAATGTAATGACTTGGCTGTCTGCCCTGGTATAGGCAGAAATCCTAGAGATTGTGCCACAAAAGAACATAAAACCTTATAATATTATATAAGTGATAAATGGAAGTTCAAGTAGATTTCTTTAAAAATTCTTCATCTATCACTAGAAAATACCATATTTTAATAATCATTTTTAAAGGAACTTAATCACTATGAAATAAAAACTAAAGATGCTTTTCTATAAGTGTGTTACATGTATTTTTTAAATTAAGTAGATCATTTATCAGTTATTTATTAGTAGTAATTTTGCTATGAGTATTCCAGCTCTCTGCCCCCTTGGTTTTCCATTTATGGAATGAAGGCATTGCTATGGAGATGAGTGTAATGATAGCACTAAAAATAATTTGAACCATTAGGAGAATAGGTGAATAAGTATTTCCACTGAAAACCAGAAATGATAAAAATAGCCTTTAAAAATCATTTGTAAAAATTGTTGTGTTGGACAAGACCAGTGTTGTTTTTAAAGTCAAATTAAAATATAAAGTCTCTTATTATACATAAATTAGAACTGTTTGTTCCTCCTAACTATGAAGGTCAATTTTTTTTTCTTTTTTTTGAGACAGCGTCTCACTTTGTGACCCTTGGTAGAGTACTGTGGTGTCACAGCTCACAGCAACCTAAAACTCCTGGGTCTTAGCGATTCTCTTGCCTCAGCCTCCCGAGTAGCTGACTATAGGTGCCTGCCAGAATGCCCAGCTATTTTTTGGTTGTAGTTGTCATTGTTGTTTGGCAGGCCCAGGCAGATTCGAACCCACCAGCTCTGGTATATGTGTCTGGTGCCCTAGCCGCTGAGCTACAGGTGCCGAGCCTGAAGGTCAATTTTTTAATTTAAAAATATGTGGTAATAAAAACTCATCCATTTTAATGTCATCACATATATTACTGTCATTGATTGCGTTGTAACAAGAGGAAGTACTATAAATCACTTCTTTCCTATTTAACTAAATTAACTTTTCTGATGATACAACAATAAAGAAATAACCTTGCAATCTGATCAGTGTTTGTTTGTTGTTTCAGGATTTTTGGCAGGTATATCAATGATGTTTTATAAAAGCACAACAATTTCCATGTATTTAGCATCGAAATTGGTGGAGGTAAGCAAAAATTTTTATGCCTTTGTAGTTCCAAATGATATAAAGCTTTTTTAGCAGCTGTCTGAGTATTTAAGCAGCAAGTATATTTCCCAGTTACAAAAGTAAATTCTGATCCTCTAAAAGTATTTGCATTGTTTTCTTTTGTGTGTCATTATCAAATATGGTTAAGTATAGAAGGGCTAGTGTGATTAACCCTCATGTGCTCACCGTGCAGCTTTAACAGTTACCAGCATTTGGCCAATCTTCTTTTATCTATACTCTCTAGCCTCCCAGGCAATAAATTATTTTAAAGCATATCCCAGACATTATATGTGGTATCATTTTGTCCATAAGTAGCTCAAGATAAAGACTTCTTAAAGAATAAAGGCTAAAGACGTCTTAAAAACAAACAATACGATTATAAATTAAACCTCCCCCAATAATTACATTATCATATATAATATTTTTGTATGTCCAATTAGAGTTTATGTCTTTACTGATTATCTTATAAAAGTCTTTTTGCCATTTGTTTGAATCAAGATTTAAACAGTCTTTTAATTTATAATAGTTAATCCCCATGACTTCTCCTTCCCACCCCCTTTTTGGTCATTTATTTGTTGACAATCTACATCACTAGTTCCATGAAATTTCCCATATTTTGGATTTTGCTAATTATATCTTCACTGGTATTTATCATATTTATCATGTTTTTCCCTAAATCGTTGACTATATCTTAAGGCTTAAGCAAATTCAAATTCAATTTTGAGGGGGGTGGCAGACATACTTCCTTTTACAGCATTTGTAAACTTCCTAGAATGTCACATTAGGAGCCTCAAAATGTCCACTCATCTCTTCTTTTATAGTGCTAAGATTAATTGGTTGCTCCGGTGTTGATAGTGCCAACCTAAGGTTGCCCGATAGCCTTTTACCTAGTAGTTTTACCAGTTATTATTGATTACTACTGGGATTCATTATTTCATTAAGGTTGCAAAATGGTAATAATCTACTACTATTGTTTCTTCTGTATCCGTTAGCTGGGTTGCTTCTAAAAAGAACTTTTCCGTTTCAACTCTTCAGTTACTCTGAAATAGTTTGTTCAGGAAAGTCGGAATAAAATGCTCGTTTACTTCTCTTTCTTTACCAGTGTTTAGAGGGAATTAGCACTTTAGATTTTGGAAAGTTGATGTGTCTTTGTTCTCAAGTAACATTATGAAGACACAGATTTTAACATGCTTGATTTATTCTAACCTATTACAGTGATGATTCCAAAATGTCCCCAGCTTTGGCCATAGGTGCCTCCTTAAGTTGACTCTTTGTTTTGACATAATGTCATTATCCTTAATGGCTTTCTTGCTATGAAACAAGATATTTCAGGCTCATCTAAAGCATTTTCTGCTCCAGATGTAGAATCAGCCTTTTCTCTTAACAACCCCTACTTTTTCTAAAGGGAAATGGTATTTAGAGACTTTAGTCAGGGTGCAGGAGTTTGTTTGCTCCTGGGAAAGTTAGTGTCTCTTGGCTTCCCCAGTGAAAGAAGCTAGAGACCCCTCACCACTACCACCTTTTTAGAGAAAGGGAAAATACTTTTTGTTAGTATATTGATATTTCTAATTCAAAGCTAAGATTGTAGATTTCATTTAACTTTTTTGATTTTTTTAAGTTTTCTCTCTCACTGAAAATCTGTACCCCCAAGAACATTAAGAGAAACACATATTTGCTTTACCCAAATGTGTATGTGTGGGGACACATGCATGTGTGTGAGAGACAGAGATTGACAGAATGCACACTTAATGAAATCAGAGATGGCAGGAGCCAGATCATGTAAGATTTTGAAAGCTGGCTAAGAAGTTTGTTTTTCTTTCTCAGTGCAGGTGGAAACACCTGATGAGTTTTAAGCATGGGAATAGCATGATTTAATTCCTATTTTAAGAAGAACATTCTGGCTATTCTGTAGAGTATGTTAAAGAGAGACAAGCCTGGGAGCTGAGGGAACAGTCTCTGGTGTTGGTGGTGGCGGCTTGCACCAGAAGCCTCGCAATAGGGATGCAGGGTTACACAGGGGGCATCTGATTGGGGTAGACTTGACAAGATTTGCTAATGGAGAGAGAAAAGGAGAGTGAGAGAAGGAAAATGACCCATAGGTGGCAAAATATATTGTTTGACCCAAAAGGAAACCAACAGTGATAGTGTATAAAAGATATTTTTGAGCAGCTAGGGGTTATTGTTTTGTTTCACTTTGTTTTGCTATGGATATTTATTTATTTTAAAAATTCTGCATACATTGTTTATTAGCTTTTAGGATAGTATCATAACTTTAGTTAAGAAAAAGCCATCTAAATTTCTGGGTTCAAAGTCAGTAAAGATCCAACTATGTCCTCTTCATATTAATACATGAAATGCCATTTTTACTTATATTTTTGAGGATCCAAATTTATCCCAGACTTCTTTATACTTAATGAGTAATTTTTTGATAATAGATTTAGAGGTTACTAATGGTTTTTTGTTGCATGGATGATTTGCATAGTGGAGAAGTCTAGGCTTTTAATATACTAATCATCTGAATAATACGTATTATATACCCAAAATTTCTTCCTACCCTTTCCCTTCTGAGTCTCCATTGTCCATTATGTTACTCTGTGTGACCGTTTGTACCCACTGATCCCATTTTAAGTGAGAATATGTGGTATTTAGTTTTTTGTTCCCTAGTTACTCACATTAATAGCCTCCAGTTCTCTCCATGTTGCTGCAAAGACATTTCATTCTTTTTAATGGCTGAGTAGCGTTCTATGGTGTGTGTACATATATAGTGGTGTTCTATGGTATGCATGTGTACATATAATACATGCGTATATGTATGTGTATGTATCTCTGTATGTGATATATATATATATATGTATACACACACACATACGTAGACACACCATGGAATACTATGTATATGTATATACGTTTACTATATACATAGGGTGGCCAAAAAGTTCGTGTGCAGTTTAAAATGGTAACTCTTTTGTAGTTAATACCATATTTTACTCATCGGTTGATGGGTACTTAGCTTGGTTCCGTATCTTTGCAGTTGTGAATTGTGCTGTGATAAACATAAAGGGAAGGTGGTTTTTTCCTCTGGGTACATCCCTTGTAGTGAGCTTGCTGGATTGAATGGCAAGTCTGCTTTCAGTAATTTCAGTAACAACAGTACATAAGCATTATTTTCTGCCACATCCACACCAACACCTATTGGTTTTTCGCTTGGCCATTCTGACATAAAAGTATTTTTGGATAAGTTTCTGGCCATTTGCTTCTCTTCTTTAGAAAAATGTTCATGTCTTTTGCCCACTTTTTACTGGGGTAATTTGTTTTTTTCTTGGTGATCTGTTTGAGTTCCTTAGATAATAGATTCTGGATCTTGGGCCTTTGTCAGATATACAGCATGCAGATACAGTAGAGCCTCTGTAAGGCGACCACCAGGGAACTGTCACAAACTGGTCAACATACCGAGGAGGTCAACATAAAGAATTAGGCCTGCTGGGCCCAGACGCACATGCTGTACATGTCCAGTCTGTGAAAATCAGGTCAGTGTAGGAACGTGGCCACCTCTGGAGATTCTCCTGTGGTCTTTCACTCCACATTGGAAGAACGGACTTCCTTAGTTGTTGTCTGTCTGTCAACTCTGTTGATTATGTCTGTTGCTGTTCAGAAGCTTTTTTGTTTAATTAAGTCCCAATTATTGATTTTTGTTCATGTTATATTTACTTTTGGGGTAATAGTCATAAATTCTTTGCCTAGGTCAATACCAAAAATAGCTGTTCCTGGGCTTTCTTCTAATATTTTTCTGGCTTCAGGTCTTACAGTTAAATCTTTAATCCATCTTGTGTTAATTTTTATGAGAGGGGAGAGATAGGGATCCAGTTTCATTCTTCTGTGTGAGGCTATGCAGTTTTCCCAGCACTATTATTTATTTATTTATGTATTTGTTTTATGAGACAGAGTCTCACTTTGTGGCTTTTGGTTGAGTGCCTTGGTGTCATAGCTCACCTCAACCTCAAACTCTTGGGTTCAAGTGGTCCTCTTACCTCAGCCTCCCACGTAGTTGGGACTATAGGTGCCCACCACAACACCGGCTATTTTTAGAGATGGGGTCTTGCTCTTGCTCTGGCTGGTCTTGAACGCCTGAGCTCAAGGAATCTACCCACCTCGGTCTCCCAGAGTGCTGGGTCACAGGCGTGAGCCACCTGCCCAGCCCCCATTTATTGGTAGGGTGATCTTTCCCACTGTATGCTTTTGTCTGTATTCTTGAAGATCAGTTAATTTTAGGTACCTGCTTTATTTCTGGGTTCTCTATTCTGTTCTTTGTCTCTACTTTTATACCAGGGCCCTGTGGTTTTAGTTACCTCAGCCTTGTAGTATAATTTGCGTCAGGTACTGTAGCGCCTCCAGCTTTATTCTTTTTTGCTTAGGATTATTGTGGCTATTTGTGCCCTTTTTCGGTTCCATGTGAATTTTAGGGTTCCTTTTCTAATTCTGTGAAAAATGATGTTTGTATTTTGATGGGAATTTTATTGAATCTGTAGATTACTTTGGGCAGGATGTGCATTTTAACAGTATTGGTTCTTCTACTGGGTGGGCATGGGATGCCTTTCTGGGTCACCCGCAGTTCCTTCCATCAGTGTTTTGTACTTCTCATTGTAGAGATCTTTCACCTCCTTGATTAAGTGGGTTTTTTTTTTTTTTTTTTTTGCAGCCATTGTAAATGAGATTGAGTTCTTGTTCTTGATTTGATTCTCAGCTTGGTTGTTACTAGGGTACAGAAATGCTCCTGAATTGTGTACATTGATTTTGTAACCTGAGATTTTACTGAATTTATCAATTCCAGGGGTCTTTTGGAGGAGTTTTAAGGGTTTTCTTGGCATAAGATTGTATTTTCAGCAAACAGGTAGTTTGACCTCCTCTTTTCCAGTTTGAATGCCTTTTATTTCTGTCTCTTGCCTGATTGCCGTGGCTTGGACTTCAGGGCTTTGTTGAATAGAAGTAGCAAAAGCATCCTGGTCTGTTCCACTTCTTAGGGAGAATGCTTTGAACTTTTGGTCATTCAGTGTGATTTTGGCTGTGGGTTTATTATATATGGCTTTTATTATTTTATATTGATACTATTTATCTAACAGGGAAGGGAGGACTTGAGCACTGTATAGAAAACATTAAAGAATATATGACAAAAGCACGGTAGATACAAAGTGCCAGGGAATTTCCCAGGAAAGTATTAGTACTTGCAACTGGGGTTTGGAGTGAGGGGGATGAGAGAAAGGGAAGAACTGACACTTAACATCATCATGGAAGATAGGACATGTGGTTTGGGAGTATTAGGAGTTAGAAAGGTGGGAACATAGTTGTAGGTAGGGAGCATACCGCTCCACTACGCTGTGGATGCTTTCCAAAGGTTTTTACAATAACTCTTGCCTTATGCTTCTTTTGCAGACAATGTATTTCAAAGGCATTGAAGCAGGGAAGGTCCCCTATTTTCCTCATGCAGACACTATCATCTATTCCATCTCTACAGCAATTTGCTTCCAGGCAGTAAGTACAGCTTTTTGAAATGAGAAATTGAATGATTTGTTTCTAATGTACATTAATCTAATGGGAGGAAGATAAAATCTGGGACTGTTTCTGTGTAGTGCATTACATTTTTATGCTTCTGTGTTTTTTCAACAAGGTAGCTTGCAAGTTTCAAATCATTAAACATGTTAACTTAATGTGTTTTATGAGCACACCAGTTTTTAGGTTTAAATAGAGTGTAATTTATGCATAAGTTGTTATTCCAATACCTTTGCTAGAATGCTTCAGTTTAATTATACATTTTCAACAAAAAACATACCATGAGCATAAATATGAACGATTGCATTTCCCCTCTGTACACCCAGGGAATGAGGGTGAGGAGGCACCTGGTTTAGTAGAAGCGTTGTTCAGTCTCTTTACTTTCTGTAATCATTTTTTCATTTTGTTTTGTTTTGTTTTTTTGAGATAGAGTCTCACTTTGTTGCTCTGGGTAGAGTGCCTCGCATCATCATAGCTCACAGCAACTTCAAATTCTCTTGGCTTAAGCAATCCTCCTGCCTCAGCCTCTTGAGTAGCTGGGACTACGGGCGTGCACCTTGACACTCAGCTAATTTTTTTTTTTAAATTTTTAGTAGAAATGATGTCTCATTCTTGCTCAGGATGGTCTCAAACACCTGAGCCTGAGCAAACCACTCGCCTCAGCCTCCAAGAGAGCTAGGACTACAGGCACGAGTCACCGTGCCCAGCCTGTAATCATTGTTATTGATGTTCCTGGGTTTAGGGCTATTTTTGCAAAGTTTTGGGGAAAGCTTTTATTTGCTCTTTCTCAAAGAAATGCTGCCAGTTTTATAATTCATTAGTAGTAGTGCATTGTCAGCCATCTAGTAGGTAACTTAGTAGATGCTTCCCAGTAGTAATGACTATTCGTATAATTCTATTTGAAGGCACATTTACAAAGATGCTTGGGAGTTACTGACTTGAGCATAAATCCTTATTATTGTCACTGCTTTCATTTCTAAAATACAGTGAGCAATAAAGATAGAGGTAGAACTAGTCTATTGCCTAAAACTGCTGGTTATACTTGTATTTACTAAAGTCTTCAATTGAATAATCTTAGGCTGTCATGGAAGTTCAGACCTTGAGACCATCTTACTGGAAGTTCCTATTAAGGCTCACCAAGGGCAAGTAAGTGACTCAGATGTTTTAAATGCTCATAAAAAAAGCAGTTTTCATAAAAGGATTATATAAGCACTTTTGTCTTTTTGAGGGATTACTCCTTCAGAGGTAAAATAGACATTATGTATAAATTAAATATGACCAACTTAATAAAAACAACGCAGGACATTCTTTGAGTGAACATATTCTTTTCCCTACACTATTTTAGATATTTTAAGTGTTCTAAATTAATATCATGTTGCTTTTCTAACTGCACCATATTTGCTGCTAATTAGTTGCTGCATAAATAGTTAAGCCTAACTTTTTGAATCACTGATCCCTTTGCATTAAAAAATTAAACTGATTCATTAAAAATCATCTCTACATAATTAACTGATTTCCATTTTGTAAAAATGACCATATTCTGGTGCTTCCTGTTGTGAGCGTGTTTTCTTTGCTCTTCTCCTCGTGGTTTTATTTTTGTTTTTGTTTCCCTGATCTTCTTCTAGTTGTTTGGTGGGTGGTTTGCCCTCATAGAAGGAGCTCGGGCATTGGAATCAGGCAGACCTAAGTCTGATTTCAGCTCTGGTATCTTCAGTTGTGTCCTGTGGGAAAGTTACTCACCTTCAGGAGCCTAAGTTTCTTTCTCTCTACATAAAACAATGATTCCTACATTGTACAATTGTAGGAATATTACGATGTTTAGAGCAGCACTTCATATTTTGTAGGCACTCAGTAAATTATAGCTGCTGTTCTCACTATTATTACTGTCACTAATAATAATACCAAATGCTTGTACAGTTCTTACTACGTCCAAGATATGGCTTTAAGGTACGTATGTACAGTATACATACGTATGTATTTAAATCCTTAAAGTAGCCCTGTGGGTTCGGTACTGTTATTTATCCCTGTTTTGTGTAGGGAAGACTAGACTGCTCAGATAGGTTAGTTTGCCAGAGTCATGCAGTTAGTTAATAAAGGGCCTAGAATGTAAGCGAGGCAGTCTGGCTTTAGAATTCTTCCTCTTGGTCACGATACTATGTATCCTTTACATTATTATTGTTTAATCATTTTTGTTATCTAGTTTTCTGCACAATAGTGATGGTTTTGTTTTTATTTGTTTTGATTTTGGTTTTTGAGACAGCTCTTGCTCTGTTTTCCAGGTCAGGGTATAGGATATAAAGGCATTATCATAATTCACTGCAGCCTCAAATTCTTGGCATCAAGCAATCTTCCTGCCTCAGCCTTCCGTAACTGGAATTGCAGGTGCACGCTATCACACCAGGCTATTTGTTCCATTTTTAGAAGAGGTGTGCTCTTGCTATTTTCCAGACTGATCTTACATTCCTGGTCTCAGTGAATTCTCCTGTTTTGGCCTCCCAAAGTGCTAGGATTACAGGCATGAGCCACCATACCTGGCCACACTAGTGAGTTTTTCTGGTTGATTATTTTATAAGAGATCTTGCTTTGGAATATAAAAGCCATTTTTTATTGACTCTTTATAATAATGATGCTAGCCATTAATACAAAACTAAATTCACTTGGCTGTCTTCTCCAGAAAAGAAATGCTTATGAATAGGTACAGGGAGACAGGGGGCCTATCTTGCACATTAGCTAAATATGTGTCTTTTAAACATTTTATATATCTTAGATTGAGTAATGGATAACATGACAGTATGTCTGTATGCTGTTTGCTGTTTAATCCTGAAATATTTGCATATTTGGATGTGTTTTCTTCTGATTTGTAAAACATTAAGAAGTGAATTATGAAGGAAATTACATTCAATACTTCTTCTGGCTCATTGATAAATACGAGTTCATTTATCGTTTAGTTTCCTGTGAATTCAGTGATCAGAACATAATAATGAACCTAATTTTCTGTTTTATATAGTTTAGTAGAAGGAGCACTAGAGGGGTTTGAAATAGTGATTGCAATCTCTGGGGTTTCGGGTATGGGGATTTTCTCTTTACATTATGAGACATGAATCTTGAAGAGGATTCCTGTGATTTTGGAATTCGCCATTGAGTTTAGGTCTTTTGCCAGGTAATCTTTTTCTGTTCTTCCATCCCATAAAAGGCAAGTCAAATAGAGGGAATTATTTTATTTTACGGATTTAATTAAATGCTGTTTATGGTATTCTCTATCTTACAGATTTGCTGTCATGAACCGAAAAGTCCTTGATGTTTTTGGTACTGGTGCATCTAAACACTTTCAGGATTTCATCCCCAGATTGGATCCAAGATACACAACTGTAACACCAGAGTTGCCCACAGAGTTTTCTTGAAGCTGACTGTAATTTATGAATGTGACTAAATGTTTTATCATTTATCCTGAAGAGTTAATTATTGAACACAAAGAAGGGGCCCTGAACTCGAACTTCAGTGTTATTTCAATGAGAGATGCTCTTTTTTTGTTTGTTTTTCTTACCAATCAGAAATACAGGAGCTTTTTAGGAAGGTGTTGCTTAATAATTAAGCTTCCTCTGTAGCCAGAATCAGGTTGTGGATCACTGTAGTGGTTGACATTTTGATATATTATCTATTAAATTATGTCTACAAGCAATATTAAATAATCTATGTAGACATATAATGGCAAATAAGAGTACATTTAAAATTACTTTAAAAGATTTCTTTAATTCATTCCAATATAATTCTTGATTAAAAGTAGGACTATTTCTACATTTTAAGATTTACAGAGGATCACGGGTACATGGATTTGGTCTGTATTTTTTGTAACTTTTGAATTGGTATCTGTAGTCATGGAATATTATAGGTTTGTGTAACTCTCCATGGACAGTGCTGCTTTAGTACAGAGCAATTTAGTTGGAAAAAGTGGCCATTCTTACTTCAGGGATGCAAAGATGGGTCTTATACCATTCGGACAAGTAAATGTGTTATCCATGCTTTTTTTTTCATTTCTGATATCATTTCTCTCTGTGACCATTTGGACTATTTGGCAGCCCAGTGAACCTAAGTACTAAGGGCAGGTTAGGAGCAAATGGAAATGGACACATCTGATAGAATTAGAAAGTATGTTTTAATCTTTTACAAAAGCATTACACTTGAATATTTAAAAACAAAGCTTTTAAAATTCCTATAGGTTTATAATGTTTGTTATCATTCATAAGAATGTAATTCTTCATAGCTCAGTTTATGTGCCATTGTTGTCTTAGAAGGGATCAAAGTCATTTTAGCAAGTTTGGTGGTTCACGACCTCTTACCTGTTACACCTATATAATGGATGGTTTACAACTAAAAACAACATAAAAATACAGTGGTTATTTAAAAAGTCCATTTCATTACTCACTGGATTCATGTTCTCCAGCCTTCTTTTTAAAAATCGTTGTCACCATTGTTACTATTAGAATAAAGAAGTGACAAAATCCAGTCACTGCTGATTATGAAAGTAGTTCAGGACAGCTGTAATTGAAATATGATCACTATTTTGAGTTTTCAGGGAAAAGTCATACTTTTCTAAGTTAATAAAAGGCTTAAATGGTTGTGATATCTACAGTTAATGCAACATACAGGGATAGCGGTCTTTTTTAAATGTAATTTTGTTGCTAAAAAACTTTTAGGCCACTGTAAATTATGTAGAACTGGTGTTGCAAAAGGAATTATAACCCAGGCTTTAGAAATGCTTAATCCCCCATATTCAGTTTCATCAAGTCTTATACACGTCTGTTTATATGTAATCCTATCCTTGGTGGTTATGGCAAATTGAAACCCAACAAAAGACAGACTCTGGTACCATAGTAACAGAAGGAGCCACTTTAATTTGGTCAAAATTTTGCTTTGTGATTAACTTTTTAGAATTGACCTGTAAACTATTTGGCAATGCTGGTAAAGGATCATTTTGGTTTCAGGCTTCAAATTGGTTAATAAATGTAATTTTATCTTTTTACTCACTGGAATCAAAATGATGATTGGTTCTGTGTTTACTGTTAAACATGAAGCATTGGAGCACTGAGAGAGCCTTGGTACCGGCACCTCATTTTTTTCTGTATTCAGAAATTATGTTTATAATTTTTTCTTGTCAGGTTGAAAATGTTTTAATTCATAAGTTATTGTTTCCATGGACATCAAAAGACTGTGATATTGAAAGACAAATTATGAAATATGCTGAGATTGTTTAGTAAAATTTTGCTCATCAAAAGGTGCATTTCTACAATTTACTTTTTCTTTTGTATAAATTGCAGCCATTTTTAAAAAACTTATATAAAATGTAAAGTGAAGCAAGTATCGTGCAGCAGAACACAATAATGGATGTATGCCTGGAATGAGTCATTAACTAATTTGCAGTGGTGAATCAAAAATCCAGTTCTGTTTCATTAGGGCAGAGTGCAAAATATAGCTGTTCAAGTAAACACAAAGACACTTTATGTTCCTGAAGACAATCAAAATCATTATTTTTCTACCTCTACCTAATCGGGTATTGACAACTTTTTGGCATCGTAAATAAAGTCAAATAGATCTCTCCATTCCAAAACATGTTTTTTAGTTTATTTATACGCTGAAGAAATCTAAGTTATATGCCCCATTAGTCTTTCTGACATCTTTAGATTGAGAATGAAAAATAGTGTATTTGGGACAGTAGTATTATGGTCATTTCACTGCTATTTCCTGTATTAATCCAATCCTAGAGCTGGGATGAATCAAGTAAGGGTTGAGGTTGCAAGATAACAGATTTTCTCAAGCCTGTTAGACCCTTAGCAGTTTTTTATCAGCTCGTTTCAGCATCCATTTCGTTACTCATTTCTGAAACCTCCCCTCTGGTTCAGTTACCATTTTTTATAAATTCTGTGTTTGCTTCTGTAACTTTTTTCTTGATCTATAAACATAATTGTCACAAAGTTTATATCTAGTTGTTGTTTTTTGCCTACATTTATTGTTTAGTTAGTTTTTATATAATTTAGAATTTCATCTTTTTACTTTTTGTCCTCAGATCTTGTAATTCACTGTTATCCAGAATGAATGTATCTTTTCTGATGAAACCCAGACTAACCACGTGTCACACAGTATTTTCTTGTGTTCAAGTGTTTAATGCTCCTCTCTTTGTAGATTGTATGTAGGCTAACATTTGATTTAGTAGTTAATGCTGACAAAATTGTTTTTCCTTGTATTTTACCATATTCCTGAGTTTCTAAATCCTTTATAATGCATAGGAAAATCAATATCCTTACTGTCAGGGAGCTTTGTCTGCTTGCCTGTTTCACAAACAACCTTTCCCCTGGTGGTGGTCAGGAAGCCTCTTGGCAGGGCCTGAGGGGAGGTGCCCACTGGGAGCAGTGACCCAAGTGTTCTTGTTGTTTTTGGAGCAGAGAAGCCATCAGCCCAGAGATTCCTTGAATTCTTCCTGTGATTTATTTTTATTTGTATAAGTAGCAAGTAGTTTTACACAGCAACCAAGTTGTTCTTTGCTCCACAAAGGCAGAAGTATTCATTTCTTGCTAAGATATCTAAATAAACTTTATCTCCTCTAACACTGTAACCTGTTACTGCTTACCTCTTCAGTATTCATTTTCACATAAAGTACTTATTCATTTCACTCAAGTGAAAATGAGTGACCAGGGTAAAAAATATAAGAAAAAGAATAAGAAATGAGTATTTTCTGTGGGGCAGGGCTTGAATGTGATAAGTTGCCTTAATTGTGGAGGCGCAGGAGACAGTCCTTACAGCTGCTTTATCTTGGTGCCTTTCTTTCCATAGCCCTTTACTATTGGTCTAGCTCCGTAATTTCTTCTTACTGGGAATTAGCAAGGAAAGGAGTGTCAGGGAGTAAGGAGACCCTGAGATCGGGTTGCTGACCTACCTCAGGTGACTTTGGAATAGCCCTGTATCTGTAAAAAGGTAAATACAAAAAAATGAGACTGACTCTGGTGTGTGACTTCTGGACCTAGAGGAGGGCAGGAACTTGGCCATGATATAGCATGTGTCCTAGGACAGCAGGGCAGTGAATGGCCTTGAGTTTACAGCTGTGGTGAATTAGAATGTGCACTATGTTATACAGACAGGAAAGTGTTACTTTATGCTACCTCGGCCCCTTAGACTTGAGAGTTCCCTTGCAACTTGACTGCAGCCGGTCCAGCAGGGGTCTGGGGTGGGGGGGTCCCAGCAATGGAGTAAACATTCTCGGGACAGTGGGTTTTGATTTAGCTCCGTATTTCTTAGGCAGGATGGTGGTTGCGCAGATGTAGAAAGACATGCTTCTGTATATGTAAAGCTTTTAAATCACGATATTCAACCTCTGTCTTCTTACAGACCCCCAACACATCCTTTGCTTGACTCTGGAATGTGGTGTAGCCTCATAGAAGGGTCAAGAGCCGATTTCCCATTTCCTTTTGCTTTCTACATTTTTTCTCTATCTGTCTCTCCTCCAGAAGTGTCCTAAGTGAAATAATGGTTTGGGCTTCGTCCTTTGTCTCTGTAGACCTGTAAATTTCAGGAATAGCTAGAGACACACACATCTGGTGAACAACAGGGACTTCAGGGCCAAGTGAAATTTGTACTTCTTTCTCCAGCTCTCAAACCACTGTAGCTTGCCCGCTGAGCTCATGCCACACCCACCCTTCACGCAGCCTAACATTCTGAACTTGCCAGACTGGGTGATACCATGTCCCCTGGTCTTGGCACAGATGCCAGAAGACCATACCCACACAATATGCCTTTGTTTGCCTTGCTCAAACTTACCCTCCCTCCGTGGCTTGAGTGGTCCAGGCATCCCCAGAGTGGACTCATGGACCTATATTGGCTGAAATCGTGCAGTGACTATTGCCTTCCTCCAGGCCTTAACTTTTTTTTTTTTTTTTTTTGAGACAAAGTCTCACTATGTCACCCTCGGTAGGGTGCTGTGGTGTCATAGCTCTTAGCAACCTCAAACTCTTGGGCTTAAGTAATTCTCTTGCCTCAGCCTCCCCAGTAGCTGGGACTACAGGCACCTGCAACAATGCCCAGCTATTTCTTGGTTGCAGTTGTCATTGTTGTTGGCTGGGCTCGAACCTGCCAGCCTCAGTGTATGTGGCCGATGCCCTACTTACTGAGCTAAAGGCGCCGAGCCCCTGGCCTTAATGTGGACCAATTAATTTCTGAGAGCTTTTTCTTCAATTTCTGTTGAAATTTTTCATTTATTCATCAACCTCTTAAATGAATTTTCTTTTCAGATTATTTCTGGTCACCCAGGAGTACCCTGAGAAGGATTGGTGCTGACGGTTCACGAGGATTTAAAATGTAATGTACATTCTCTGGTTCCTCACTGTGGGCTGGGGTGCCAAATGAAATGGGCGAGAAGGTGCTGTAAACACCAAGCCCTGTCTCTTTCTTCTGATTTCTTTCTTGACCGTTCCAAGCCTGTGCTTTTCTGCTATATTTTTGCAATTTGTTTCATCAGCTTGAGTTCCCAAGGGGAAAAAAAGAGGCACACATTTTCCTGCTTATATCAAGGAGTTGGGAAGGTGAGGCCCAGTAGCACAGGTGTGAGCATCAGTCTCGTTCTTAGTCAGGCAAGAGCCTGAGGAAATGCTGTTGAATCTCTAAGAAAAGAGATAGCTCTTTTTTCTCTCTTTCCCCCTCAGAAGTGAGTCAAAAATATTTAGTCAATATTTAGGAGATTTGGAGTCCTGTCTCAGTGGCATTTATGGCCGTGCACACTACCAAACTAGCCTGTCACTGTTCCTGAATAGCACGAAGGCTGTCTTAAGTCCCAAGAGGGTAGAATGAACAAATCTGTGAAAGCAGAGGTATGATTCAGTCATCTGGGCATCCTATATTTCCACTAGAACTCTTCCTATAACTTGTATTAAAACTCAAAAATGGGTTTTAATTGATTAATTGTCTAATGGCTATTCCTTGTTGATAGAATGCTAATGTTTAAGACAGCGGTATGCCCACCCTCAGGGATAAAAGATAATTATTCTAGGCCTTTCACATCATACCTTTATTCTTGTCCAGATACTTCCCCAACCAGCCTTTCCTCTGAGAGTGGTCATTTGGCCCAATTTGGCCAATAAAATATAATAGAAAATCTGAGAAACTCTTGAGAAAATGTTTCTTCCCCGTGTAAAGGAAAGCACTTTTCAACTCCTTCCTTTTTCTCTGAACAGGCCGCTAGTATTAGTTAGTAAATTCTAGATGTGTGGTAACAGTCTTGCAAACATGAGGTAAGAAATGCAAAGATGAAAATCCACCATGCTAAAGATGTCAGGGCAGAAGAATAGAATTGCCTCCCAGACGACATTATTGAGCCACCAAATTGATGTCAGTAACAATAGACCTCCGAGTAAACTTGTATTGTTCAGAGCTGTGTGTTAAGGTTATCAAGGGAGCCAGCACTGGTAGGTAGGTGGATGTATGGATGGATAGATGGATGACAGATGATATGGGGTTATCAGGGGAATTGGCTTATGTGGTTATGGAGTCTGAGAAGTCTTATCACACACAGGCCATCTGCAAGCTGGAGCCCCTGGGATGCTGGTAAATGGCTCAGTACAATTCCAGAAGCGTCAGGACCATGGAAGCCAATGTAATTTTCAGTTGGAGACTAAAGGTCTGAGAACTCAGGGGACTGGGAGGGGTTGGTGTGAGTCCTGAAGCCCCGAAGCAGGCCAAAGAGCCTGGGATCCTGATGTCCGAGAGCAAAAGAAGAAGAGTGTGTCCCTTTTGCAGGAGGGAGAGACACAAACCAATTCTTTGCTCAGTTTTTATTCTTAACAGGCCCACAGTCCATCGAATGGCGCCTACCCGTATTGAGGCCAGATCTGCCCTTGTTAGTTCACTTAGAGTTTTCACACAGCCTGTTTCTCTGGAAACACCTCACAGACATACTCATTCTCTAGGGGTTCTGCAGTCAGTCAAGGTGAGAATGAAAATGAACGATCACAGGCTTTATTGGTCAAGAATTCCTTTATTTTTAGCTAAAAACCTTTCTAATTGGTGTATTCTGATCCTGGGCAGACGGGGCCTTAGTTTCCCCCCTCCTTTGCTCTAGACTTCTCTTTCCTTCACTCCTCTACTCCTCCTGTATCCTGAAACATTCAGTCTCCTTTCTTTGAAGGTTTTGTTCATCTTTTATTATCTTCACAGCTTTTTTGGTTTATAAATGCTGTCTTAAAAATATCAGTTCATTAAACCATGCTGAAATACAAACATGTTAAACATGTTTATAAAGACAGACTCTCTGCAATTCTAGAGCTTTCAGTCCCTCTTACGCTGTGGCAGCCAAGCAATCCTGCCTTCAGTGGCTACAGCAGCTTTCTGAATCCGGCTCCACTGCAGAGTCCGGCTTCTCTGTTGTCTGCTGTTGTTTGCCCCTTAACACTTTCTTTTTGGGTTTAGACAGCTGTATAAATGGATCTGAAATCCCAGATCGTTCCTATACTTTTTCTTAAGGGACCTTGTCCCAATCACATAGTTCTTTGCTTTTTCCATGGCTTTCTGGGCAAAGTAAGCTCCATGTGGATCTGCCTGAAATAAATACGGTTGTCCCTCATTCAAACCACAAACAAGCAAGGAAAATCCAAATGGGCAAACACCACCTGACTGGGTGTGTTCTTGGATTTGAGGAGCTAATGTCTGTACCAGCAGAGTGGTGGGAATGGGTTCTTGGTAAACAAGATGGCATTGCTGAGCTGGTTTTTGAGCTCTGAGGAAGCACTCTGCAATCTGTGCCTGTGCCACTGTCTGCTTGGCAGTTGGTTCCATTCTGTGTGCAGTTTGCTCACCATACAGAATAGATTCTGCTTTTTTAGTTGTTAATACCACACCATTTGCAGCTTTAATTTCCAGTGAAGGGGCTCTTCCAGCTCTAGCAACTAAGCATAGTCAACATGGACAAGGTTCCTAGAGAGGCTGGCTGTGGTCAGTGACAGCTGTAGCCTTGCTCTGCCACCTCCATCCAGACAGCCCTTTGCTGATCTTTGGTCTCTGTCTGAACTATAGCATTTTTCCAGGACCTCCCATAAAGCACATTTCATTTGATTCAGATTAGCTGTGTATTCACTTGCTTCTCTTTTAGATTGTGGTGTATGATTGAAGACTGACGGCTGTGGTCTATCCTCCCTCTCAGGGCCAGTGTCAGGGCTTTCGAGGGGAGTGAAGTTAGGCTCGGAGGTGGTGTTCGCAGCAGCTCCCTTTGAATGCTTGCTAACTTTATGGAGCCTGCAGACCAAAAGTCCACACTTAGCTATCCCTATAAAAGTCTGGAAAATATTATCTTTACAAATGATTTTGTAAATATGCCAGGAAATTGGCTCCTACTACTATCCCAGCAGCTTTTGGAGCCAGTTTGGCTTCAGGTCTTAGACAAATGATTCGTCATCTGTTTCATTTGTTTGTTTTTTCCCTGACAGAGCTGGAATTCTGGATTGTTCCCCACTTAAAAAACTGCCAAATCCAAACCAGAAGGAGACAGGGCAGAATGCACAGCTATCCATTTCCACTTAGTTTCACAAGGCAGTTTGCCTAGAATTACATTGTGTGTCTGGCTTTTCTTTCTTTCTTTTTTTTTTTTTTTTTTTGAGACAGAGCCTCAAGCTATCCCCCTGGGTAGAGTGCCGTGGCTTCACAGCTCACAGCAACCTCCAACTCC
>CAUYTI010016915.1:0-13174 GCA_963575145.1 Galago senegalensis
TTAAAATTTAATAACAGTAACAATGTTTAAGATAAGGACTAGAAACAAAAACCTCATAAAGAACAAATGAAATACATTCAGAAAAGAGATCAGATGATTGTTGCATTAAAATATTAAGCAATAAAAAATATATAAAGAAAGTAACATTCACATTGTCAAATAAGAGTATGTCTATTATAGAATGCTTTTAATCTGAGGTTCCTGCAGTATGTTTGTAATTTCCCCTTTATAATAATATGTTTTCTCCAATTTTAATATAAGGTGTATCCAGATTAAGTAGAATGATTTTGAAGTATTTCTTCTTTTTTTTTTCTTTTTTTTTTTAATTTTTTAATTGAATGTTAACTATGTACATTAATGCACTTCTGGGGTACAGTATGGGGTTTTCACATGCATTCTGAAATACATCCATCAAACTGGTCATCACAGCCTTCATGTCATTTTCTCAGTTATTGCTTTAAAACGTTCACATTCTACTCTTAGAAAGATTCACCTGTACCCCTATAGCTTACTTTATTGTAAGAATGCAGCATATAATACATATGACATATACAATATATGTTAATTGACTACATAGGGAGACCCTGTCTATAGAAAAATTTAAAAATTAGCTGGGTGTTGTGGTTTGTGCTTGTAGTCCCAGCTACTTGGGGAGAATCTAAGGTCCAAGCCCAGGAGTTCAAAGCTAAAAATGAGCTATGACTGGGTCACTGCACTCCAGCCTGAGTGATGAAACAAAATTTCATCTCTAAAAGTAAAAAAAAAGTTATACACAGATTTTTCTTTTCTTTTCTTTTCTTTCTTTTTTTTTTTTCAGACAGAGTCTCAAGTTGTCACCCTGGGTAAAGTATCATGGTGTCACAGCTCACAGCAACTTCAAACTCTTGGGCTCAAGCTATCCCCTTGCTTCAGCCTCCCAAGTAACTGGGACTACAGGCACCTGCCACAACAGCCAGCTATTTGTTGGTTATAATTGTCATTGTTGTTGGGCATACCAGGGCTGTATTTGAACGTGCCAGCTCTGGTGTATGCATCTGGAGTCCCCAGCCGCTTGAGCTACAGGTGCCGAGCCAATATACACAGATTTTCGACAGCATAGAGGTCAGTGCCCCAACCACTGGTTTATTCAAGGGTCAACTGTACTTAGTAATATGCTGTAGGGGACAAGGTAGGTCAGTAAGTGAAAGTGGGAGCTTTCAGTAATTGGAGCTGAGAAAGTGGTCATTCATATGGAATAAAATGAAATATCACTCTACATCACTGTCCATTGAGTTGGATTGCAGTTTTTAAATGTTAAATGTTACATGTAAAACTTTAAACTTCTCTCCCTCGGGTAGAGAAGGATCTCTTACCCAGGTACAAAGAGAACCAAATTACAAAATCTAAACATGATACATTTGGGCCGGGCATGGTGGCTCACACCTCTAATCCCAGCACTCGGGAGGCAGAGGCGGGTGGATTGAGCTCATGGGTTCGAGACCAGCCTGAGCAAGAGTGAGACCACCCTCTCTGAAAATAGCCAGGGATTGTGGCAGGCGCTTATAGTCCCAGCTGCTTGGGAGGCTGAGGCAAGAGTATCTCTTAAGCCCAGGGGTTTGAGGTTGCCATAAGCAATGGGGCCACGGCACTCTACCAAGGGTGACAAAGTGAGACTCTGTCTCAAAAATATAAAAATAAATGAACTGCAAGATAACTTAAAAATGATACATGTAACTATATTAATATTTTAAACTACTACTTATGAGGATATGCCTTAAGAAAAAAGAAAATGCAAGCCACCAACTTGGAGAAGACATCTGTAATCTGTAATACAACCTATGATTAAAAGAGAATTTTACACACATACCCCATGACTGCATTAATGTACATAGCTATGATTTAATAAAAAAAAAAAAGAAAAAAGAGAGAGAATTTTATTCTAGAATCTATGCATTCCTCCCACAAATTGTTAAGAAAAAGACAAAGCTTATCAGAAAAATGGGCAAAACACACAAAAGGCACTCCATACAAGATGAAGCACATTTGACAGTAAGTATATGGAGAGATGATCGACTGAATTCATAACTAGGGAAATGCACACCACAGAGAGCTATCATTTTGTGCCCATTCAACTGGAAAGGAGATCCAGAGAAGCAGCAGAAATATGAAGAGAAGATTGACGAGCGGAGAAGATGTGGTATTTTTAATATATTATTGATGTGAGTAAAGTGATCCATCTACTTTGTTTTTTTTTTTTTTTTTTGAGACAGAGCCTCAAGCTATCCCCCTGGGTAGAGTGCCGTGGCATCACAGCTCACAGCAACCTCCAACTCCTGGGCTCAAGCAAGTCTCTTGCCTCTGCCTCCCAAGTAGCTGGGACCACAGACGCCCACCACAACGCCCAGCTATTTTTTTGGTTGCAGCCGTCATTGTTTGGCGGGTCCAGGCTGGGGATTCGAACCCGCCACCTTAGGTGTACGTGGCTGGCGCCTTAGCCGGTTGAGCTATAGGTGCTGAGCCGATCCATCTACTTTGGAAAATGTCTTATTACCTGAAGATTCATACAACTCCTAAACTAATGATTCTACTCCTAGGTGTGCACCCAAGAGGAATCTTTCACATATGCACAGGAAGACTGAGAATATTCAAGGTTACTGTTTATATAGCATCAAGTGGGAAAGAACTCAATTACCCATAAACAACAACTACCAAAACAAACAGATAAATCAGAGATGCTGAATATTGATGGTGTTTCTTCAGTAACTGAATATGGCCATGCCTGAAGCTGGGTCTCACTCTAGACTTCCCAGTGACATAAATTAAATTCAGTTGGGCTGGACATGGTGGCTCATGCCTGTAATCCTGGCACTCTATGGAGCCCAAGGCAGGCGATTGCCTGAGCTCAGGAGTTTGAGACCAGCCTGAGCTAGATAGAATGTAACCCTGTCTCTAAAAAACAGCAGGACAAGGTGGCAGGCACCTGGAGTCCCAGCTACTCAGGAGTCTGAGGCAAAAGGATCACTTGTGCCCAAGAGTTTGAGGTTGCTGTGAGCTATAATGCCATAGCACTCTACCAAGCTTGACAAAGTGAGACTTTGTCTCAAAAAAAAAAAAAAAAAAAAAAGAATGAAACTCAGTTGGATTGCTCTTACTTTCAAGTAAAGGAGTTCCTATTATGCCAAGAACATTTTAATCCAAATCTAAAAAATTAAAATTTTACAGACTCAATGATTAAAAATAACAAAAAATGGGTGGTGCCTGTGGTTCAAGGAGTAGGGCGCTAGTCTCATATACTGGAGGTGGCAAGTTCAAACCCGGCCCTGGCAAAAAACTGCCAAAAAGAAAAAATAATTTAAAAAAAAGTAAAAAAATTTTTTAAATACCAAAAAATTCCTATAAACACAAGCATGTGCTCTGACAACAAATTTCAAGATACAGTGGATTTGAAGAGAAGTCTGGAATGTGGTTACCCCAAGTACAAAAGAAGTTAGAGTCAAATTACCTGGACAGGGACTTTCTGAGTCATATTTACGAGGAGATAAAACATGCAGAACAGCCATTGGTGGCACACATGTTTGAGAGGTCAGCTCTTCACTTAGCCTTCTGGGAAGATCTTAGAAAACAAAAATCACATTTTTAATTTGGCACAAGGCAGACTCCCAACTTACTAACTCATAGTACATTAAAAGTCTACTTGGAATTGACCCCATTTTCCTGATAAAACATTGTTAGATATTGTGGCTATATTCCTAAGTTAGATAAAATTGTAAATTAACCTTATTGTGTTAGGCCTATGCTATAACGGAAAAATATCAGTTAACTCCAGGTAATTTCTGGGCTGCAAGACGTCAACAAAATGGAGTAAGTCTGGTTCACTCCCAAGATAAAGATCGAAAAGTATTCACTACTTGCTTCACTAACTCCCCTGAAAAACAGACCTGGAAGTACCAACCATCCTCAAACTGACCTTTAAGAAATACGGGGGGTTAGGGGCTGGGGGAGGACATTAGAACAAAGATGTATGACGTATGGCTAACCGTAAAATTCTGCTTCTGTACAATGCTTGCTTGCTACCCCACCCAAATGCACCTGGACAGCCTGTGTGCCAACCAGGATGCAGACCAAGCCTTAAAATCCCAACTGCTTAAGCACTTGGGACTGCTCTCAGAAACCCCATGTGGGGACACTGAGGCAATCGCCGGCTGGCTCTTCAATAAAAAGACTCTGCTGTAAACTTGGCTTGTTTGGCATGTGGTCTTTGTGGAACTCCTGGGCACAACAGGTGCTGCTGAAACATTCTATATTTCAAATGAATATTAACAGTAAAAGTGTGTTAGTAGTAATTTAATTCATTGTATAATTGGATTTATTATAAAAGCAGTTAAAATTAGGAGTGACGGCTGGAAAAGTACAGTTGTGTTTTGTCAGATTCTGAGGAGGAAGGTTGTGTTTTCAAAGATTTTATAAGTTGCTAGTGCTGGTCCAATTCCATTTGAGGCTTTCCTTTTCCAAAACTAGATAAAACACCAGCATTATTCTTTTATCTTACCTTTTGGCCTACAAATGTGAAAGGGAGAGGGAAGAGGTTTTAAAGGAAATAAATGGAAAGGGGGTAAGAAAAGATGGAGGGGCAAATAAGAAAAAGATCCAGGTGTTCCTGAGAGAAAGAAATGACCAGATACTGAAACTGATTCAGAAAGATAAAGGAGAAGGGCTGGATAATTAGGCCTTCCTTCAAGAATGTAAAGAGGTGGTGGAAAGAACATCCAGGGTTAATTGGGTTTTGCACCAAGTATGGCTACTGAGAGTAGACAATGTGCTTGCTGTATGGAATATCTATCTTCTTCTAAGTGTGTAGAAGAAAACAGGAAGTAGTGAATTATTGATTGTATTCACCAGAAATTAGTAAATTAGGTGTTGATACTTGAGGACCATTGATCTTGCCCCAAATCCCAATGGAAAAAACCTTCCTGCCACCCCACCAAATGCCTCTTTTATTGCTAGTCCCCATTCTTCAACCTGGCTTATCCTCCACCATGAGCTGGATCCATTCCTTCGTGGTGAACTGCCTCACACCGTCATCTTTGACACACCAGGAATCAGGGTTTTCTGCAAACACTGCACAGCAGAATCGCTCCACTCTGAGTGCACAGACATATCCACAAAGATTTCTCTCAATGCCCTCCGAAAATTTCCAGACTGGAAGGAATTTGCATGAGTATTTTATCTCACTCGGTTCCATACAGAAGTGATGGACAGGCAGTTTCTTAACACACTTTTTAATTTCATTTTCTAATTTATGAAGATCATTCGTTTCTGCTTTAACACCAATTATTTCCATATTGTTATTCAAACCAATGAACAAATATCCTCCATCCGTATTTGCAAATGCAGAAACATATCGAGGGAGAATCTCTTTAATTCGTTGTAACCATTTTCCTGTTGAGAAGTCTTTCATTTCAACATGTGTGGATTCAGTAAAGTTTACTTTTTCTTTATGCTCAAGTTCTGTACGTTTGAAAAAGTCAGCAGCCAAAGCCTCTATGTTACTTTCTTCTTGTACTCCATCTATACCAGCCCTCTTTGCAAGCAATCGTGGTCTTACATACGATCTCCCTCGAGTTTTTTTCACGTCTTTGAGGAAGTCCCGGGCAGCAGTCACATCCAGGGCTTCTGTAGCTGTTATATCTCTTTTGTACAAATTGCTGTTCAAGGTGATAATCCGCAGACCAGATGTTTCCGAGTTCCTCCGTGATTTTACGAAAATCAGAAAGTTGTCTCCCTTCTGCATCATGTCTAGGTATCTAGATACAGGTGATCGAATACTTCTAAAAGACTTTTCCAAATCTAGTCCTATTCCATCCTGGCAATAATTATAGTTTTCATTTTCAATTTCCGCCTTGATCACTCCCCCTCCAGAGTTGAGCAGAGCACACAGAGCATGTAAGACATTATCATTCTGCTTCTTTCTCAGTTGACAATTTTTCATTTTGTTTCTATTTTTCTCTCCAAGAATGACTCTCCCCACATTTAGAACCAGCTCAGCGTATTCAGTTCCTGTATCAATACTGATGTCCATTTCTCCAGTAGCTATGCAGTTTACAAGCAGAAATTCTTTCCTGTTAAATAAACAGAGCCATGAGAATAGGACTTCAGCAAGAGAGGCAGCAAATCCCATACATACTGCAAAACCCTGTGCTGTGTACATCCCACTGTCCTGCTAAATATACAGGTTTGAGGTAGCTTTGGGGGACACATTTTGAGCTAAGACACTCCTACTGAATTTTAAATTTTGTTACTACAGTTTACCTGTTCCTTTTCTAATTATTTTCATCTCACCTTTATCTGTCCTTTCTCTTCTTTCTAACCCCTAACTTGTTTTCTTTCTCCTTTCCTTAACCCTTTGGAGGGAGTCTATGTTTTGGGTCTTGTCAGCAAACTAGGTTTTTTTAAGTTAGACATATTATGTCTACTTTTCTTTTCTTTTTATCTCAATAATTTCAGCTTTTATGTTCATGAATTATCTCCTTTTATAGGAAATTCTTTTGGAAATTTTCCAGTTGGGTTCCCAGGACATCCAGCCATATGCAACGTTAATTATTTTCCTTCTTCTAAGAATAGACTCGATTCACAAATTTTGGCCATTTGTCTTAAGCAAGTTGGGCCAAGTTTGCTCATTTCCTCTCAAATATGTACATATTTTTAACAAGGTAAAATCCTTATTTTTTTTTAAATTTTGGTGGGACACTTACAGGTATGGAAATGCTCATTTATGGAATGTAAACCCCCAAGGTGATGGGGTCTTTGGGAGGTGATTATGTCATAGGGATGGTGCTCTCTTGAAAAGATTAGTATTCTCTTTGGGCAGCGCCTTTGGCTCAAGGAGTAGGGCACGGGCCCCATATACTGGAGGTGGCGGGTTCCAACCTAGCCTGGCCAAAAACTACAATAAATAAATAAATTAAATTAAATCTGCTCTCTTAAAAAAAAAAAAGATTAGTACTCTTTGAAAAGGAACCCCGGAATGCTAACTCACCCCATCTGCCATCTGAGCACACAGGAAGAAGTTAGTAGTTCACAACAAAAAGAGAACTCTCACCAGAACTCCACCATGCTAGCACTTTGGTCTTGCACTTTCTGGCCTTCAGAATGATGAATGATAAATTGCTGGTAGTTATAAGCCTCCCATTTACCGTATGATATTGTGCTATGTATAATGCATATCTTTTTGCCCAAATTTTTTAGGGAAAAATAAGGATGTACATGGTGGTACTAATTCTGTATCTATATAAATATGTTTAATTATTTTATTTACGCTTATGTATTTATGGATAAAGTATATGAGTATTGATCATGTACTATGTGTCTTGGAATTTGTAAACATTCTGGAATGGCCATATTGAGATAACATATGCATTATGTCATATATTCATTTTTGTAATGAGAACACAGAGTTCTAGCAATTTTCAAGAATACATTGTAAACTATAGTCACTGTGCTGTACAATAGAGGTCTTGAACTAATTTATTCCTTCTAGTTAACTGAAATTTTGTATCCTTTGACCAACATCTTCCCAGCTTTCCCGCATCTGGCCCCTGATAACCACCATCCTATTATCTCCTTCTGAATTTGACATCTACATATAAGTAAAATCATGCAGGACCCACCTTTCTGTGTCTGACTCATTTCACTTAATATAATGTTCTCTAGGCTCAGCCATGTTGTCACAAATGACAGAATATTCTTTTTTTTATGAGGCTGAATACATTTAATTGCATAAATGTACCCTATTTTCTTTATCTATTTATCTATCGATGAGCATTTAGGATGATCCCAAAACTTGGCTACTGTGAATAATGCTGCAACAGACATGGAAGTACAAGTATTTCTTCAACACACTGATTTCATTTCCCTTGGACATATACCCAGTAGTGGGATTGTTTGATCATACAGTGGTTCCTATTTTTAATTATGTTTTTTGAGACAGAGTCTTAAGCTGTTGCCCTGGGTAGAGTGCCATGGTGTCATAGCTCACAGCAACCTCAAACTCTTGGCTTTAGGGATTCTCTTACCTCAGCCTCCCAAGTAACTGGGACTACAGGCACCACCCCTATTTTTAATTTTTTGAGAAACCTCCATAGTGTTTTCAATAACAATTATAACTGATTTACATCCCTAATAACTCTGTGCAAAATTCCCTTTTCTCTACATCTGTGCCATGACTTGTTATCTCTTGCCTTTTTGATGACAGCTATCCTAACAGGTGTGAAGTAGTATCTCATTATAGTTCTAATTTGCATTTCCCTGCTTATTGAGTATTGTTGAGTATTGTGTTGTATAACTGTTGATCATTTGTATGTCTTCTTTTGAGAAATCTCTAGTTAGATCTTTTGCCCACTTTTTAATTAGGGTATTTGTTTTCTTGCTATTGATACATTTGAGTTCTTTATATATGTTGGTTATTAAAACCTTATCAGATGTATGGCTTGTAAATATTTTCTTCCATTCCGCAGGTTATCTCTTCACTCAGGCGATTGTTCCTTTAATATGCAGAAACTTTTGAGTTAGATATAATTGCATTTGTCTCTGTTTGCTTTTGTTGACTACACTGTTGGGTCATATTGAAACATTGTCCAGACCAATGCCTCCTGTATTTTCTTCTACTAGTGTTACAGTTTCAAGTGTTACATGTAGTGTTAAAATTCATTTTTAGTTTCTTTCTGTATATGGTGTGAGACAACAGCCTAATTTTATGCTTTTGCATGTGGTTATCAAGAACACTGCCTTAAAGCCTTTGTCTAATATGTTTATTATCTGGTCTTCCTCAGAAACATGTTCTCTCAATTTGCTTTCTTCTATTGCATGGGCCATGATTTCCTATTGTTTGTATGTCTTGTAAATATCTGTTGCAAACTGAGTATTTACAAAACCAGCTGTTTTTCTCAGTCTTTGCAGACTAACTCCATACCAGGGCAGTCCTTCACTGATTAGCTGGGCATGCTCTCATCTAAGGCATCAGCACAAAGTGAAAGCTTAAGGTCTTCTCAGGTCTTTTCCAAACATTCAACTTTCCTGTGTTGCATTGGGATTTCTTTATTCCTCTCTATACATGGCTGTTTTTGAATGTCTTCATTTTCTAAAGACTCTTATCCCAGCTTTCTGTGGGAGCCTTAGATGGTTATTGTATGTCTATAGTTGTAATCTCTTGCCCCAGACATCTGTAGGTTTGTAGTCTCCTTGCATCTTTGATGTACAGTGGCCACCACTTTTCCCCATTTGAGATCTGAGCAAGGTGAGATAGTCATTAATCCTTTAGGCGGTTCCCAGACAGATTAGACCACTGCAAAGAAGGCTTGCTCTGTTCTCTTTAGATCAAGTGAGGGAAACAGCTGTGGGAATTCCCTGTTAACAATGCAGCAGGTTTCGATGATGATGGTTCAGAATTTGATGAATATGTATTTCTGGATAAATACCTGGAGGATTTCCCAAAACAAGGACCAGTTCACCACTTCATGCAGCTTGTGACATGTGGCCTTTCCAAAAACCCGTGTCTGAGTGTTAAACAGAAGGTTGAGCACATAGAGTGGTTTAGAAATTATTTTAATGAGAAAAAGGACATTTTAAAATAAAGTAACATACAGTTCAATTAAAACCATGGACATTTTTATATCAAGCTATTAGAGAGGAGTATAACTAAATAAAATAACTTTATTAAAGTTAAAAAAAAAATCAGTGTGGCTGTTTTGTGTCTTCTAACACCACATCGCCACCTGGTGTCCAGGCAGTATATTGCATTACATACCTCTTTCCCAACTTGTGCCTATTTTCTTGGAGCACCAACTGGTGTCCAGGTAATATATTGCAATACATATTTTTCTTTCTTTTTTTCTCCTTCTCTTTTCTCAGAATTTTATCCTTAGGGTTTTTGTTGTTGTTTTGTTTGTTTTGTAGTATTTTTTTTCATTTTTACTTTCTTCAATACCAAGGTCTCTACTTTTCCTAGTTTTTCTGCCCCTTTTATTTTTTATTTCTTTTCCATTTCTCTCCTTTTTTCTCTCTTTAGAAAGGTTTTTCTACCTTTTTCGTCTTTTTTTTTTTTGTAGTTTTGGCTGGGGCTGGGTTTGAACCTGCCACCTCTGGCATATAGGGCCGGCGCCCTACTCATTTGAGCCACAGGCGCTGCCCTACCTTTTCCATCTTTCCTACATAAATTTCTTACACAACTAAGATATTCCCCCCCTTTTTTTACAACTTCTACAATTTTATTTATATATTATTACGATTTTCTTTATTCTATTTCATTCTGTATTCTATTTATGGAACAAAGCCTTACTCTGAGTCCTAGGCTGGGGCCTCCTTGGCCTGGCTCAAGGAGGTCTTGAGATCTTGATTGAGGGTATCCTGCTAGCTTTAGTCTTTGGAAAGATGATATTAGTAGGTCCCCACTGTAACATACAGCTGATTTTTTTCTACATTTGGCCGAGATGGGGTCTTGTTTTTGCTCAGACTCCTCCTGACCTAGAGGGACCCACTAAGCCTGGCCCCGCAATATCCTAGAATTGCAGATGTGGGTCAAAGCACTCTGCAGAACACCACTATTTCTTCTGTCTCTTTCTTTATGTCCTTCTCTTTTTTTCAACTTTTTCCTTTCACTCCCCCTTTTTTCTATTTGTTTATCTTTTTCTTTCTTTTATCTCTTTTCACCCTTCACTCTTCTCTTTCTTTTGTCCCTATACCAAAAGGACTCTTCAATACCTAAACAATAGGGACAAGACAATTTAAAGGGAAGGAGGAAGTAAGAGGGAAAAGTAGGGGAAGGTAGAAAACATATATGAGGAGGAACCAACAGAAAAATTCTGGCAAAATAAAAAACCAGAGCAGATCAATCCCTGTGCTAAGGGATCATGAGGTAGCTAATACAGAAGATTCCATAAAGAAATTGTGGAAATGATAGGAAGGGAATTTAAAATATGGAAGGCAAAAGCAATGAAGGAAATTGAAGGAAAAGCAGAAAATTAACAAAAGGAAATCCAAAAACTGACCCAAATGGTGAAAGAGGGGCAGCACTTGTGACTCAGAAGGGTAGGGTACCAGCCCCATATGCCAGTGGTGGCGGTTGCAAACCCAGCCCCAGCCAAAAAAAAAAAAAAATGGTGAATGAAATACATGAAGAAATGAGAAAGAATATATCAGAGCCTAAGAATAGAAGGAGTCTATCAGGGAACTTAAAGATGTAGTATAAAGTATCAATAACAGATTAAACCATGGAGAAGAAAGAATCTCAGATATATAGGATAAGGCTCTTGAGCTAATCCAGGCATTTAAAGAGCCAGGAAAGAAGAGAGAAACATCAAGCAATTGCTTAGAGATTTATGGTCTTCATGAAGCATTCAAACATATGAATCATAGGTATCCCTGAAAGGGAAGAAGAATGATTCAAAGGACTGGAATCCATATCCAATGATATCATAAACGAAAATTTCTCAAGCATCACCAAAGATTCCAACACACTCCTTTTATTTATTTATTTATTTATTTATTGAGAAACAGTCTCACTTTGTCACCCTCAGTAGACTGCTGTGGTGTCACAGCTCACAGCAACCAGCAACCTCTAACTCTTGGGCTTAAGCGATTCTCCTGCCTCAGCCTCCCAAGTAGCTGGGACTACGGGCACCTGCCACAATGCCCAGCTATTTTTTTGTTGTTGTTGTAGTTGTCACTGTTGTTCGGCTTGCCCAGGCCTGATTCGAACCCACCAGCACTGGTGTATGTAACTGGCACCCTAGCTGCTGAGCTATAGGTGCCAAGTCAAACACACTCCTTTTAGAGGGATATCAAACCCTGGATCATCTCAACTTAAATAGAACATCTCCAAGGCACATTGTAATGAACCTCTCCGAAGTCACAGCAAAAGAAAATTCTGCAAACTGCTAAGAGTAGGTGCTATTTGACCTACAGGGGCAGATCCATCAGGGTGACAGGGGACTTTTTGGCCGAAATTTTTTTTCAAGCCAAAAGAGAATGGTCACCTAATTTTAATCTTCTTCTTCCTTTTTATTTTTAATTAAATCATAGCTGTGTACATTAATGCAATCATGGGGTACAACTTGTTGGTTTTACATACAGTTTGAAATGCCTTCACCAAACTGTTTTTTTTTTTTTTTAAAAAGAATCTTGCTATGGTGCCGTCAATAGAGTACTGAGCTCAGAGCAACCTTAAACTCCTGGGTTTAAGCGATTCTCTTACCTCAGCCTCCCAAATAGCTGGGACTACAGGCGCCTACCACCAGAGCCTGGTGATTGTTGTTGTTCTTGCAGTTGTTATTGTTGTTTTAGCAGACCAGGTTCAAACCTGCCAGCCTCAGTGTATGTGGGCAGCACCCTACTCCCTGAGCTATGGGTGCCACACTTTAATTTTCTTAAAGAAAACAGTTTTCATCCCAGAATTCTGTATTCTGCTAAAGTAAGCTTCAAAATCAAAGGAGAAATCAAATTTTTTACTGACACGCAAACATTGAGGAAATTCACCACAAGTTCAGCTCTCCAGGAAATACACGGACTTGTTCTCCACACTGACCATCACAATGGACCACCAGCAAAGTGAATACTAAAACTAAAGGACAAAACCGAGCTTCCACAATTGCACAAATGCTAAAACTAAGCAACACAGATTTTCACAAAATAAGAAGAATAGAACTCCACCACACTTATCAATTCTGCAAATAAATGTTAATGGCTTGAATTCCCCATTGAAGAGGCACAGTCTGGCTGACTGGGTAAAAAAAGCACAAGTCAGCTATATGTTGTGTCCAGGAAACACACTTAATTTTAAAGAACAAAGTAAGACTCAGGGTGAAGGGTTGGAAAACAATATTTCAGGCAAATGGAAATCAGAAGAAAGGAGGGGTTGCAACCTTATTTTCATATACAAGTGGATTTAAAGCAACTAAAATTAAGAAAGACAAAGATAGTCACTTCACACTAGTCAAGGGGATAATATAGCAAGAGGACAATTCAATTCTAAATATTTATGCACCATCTTAACTAGTCCCAGATTTTTTTTTTAATTGAATGTTAACTATGTACATTAATGCACTTCTGGGGTACAGTGTGGGGTTTTCACATGCAATCTGAAATACTTCCATCAAACTGGTCAACACAGCCTTCATGTCATTTTCTTAGTTATTGCTTTAAA
>CAUYTI010016917.1:0-27507 GCA_963575145.1 Galago senegalensis
GACCACAGGCGCCCGCCACAACGCCTGGCTATTTTTTTGGTTGCAGCCATCATTGTTGTTTGGCGGGTCCGGGCTGGGGATTTGAACCCGCCACCTTAGGTGTACGTGGCTGGCGCCTTAGCCGGTTGAGCTATAGGCGCCGAGCCAATATGGATGTTTTTATATTTGTTGTTTCTGGTCTGTCTTCCTCACTAGAATATAAATTCCAAGAGGGAAGAAATGTATTTTATATCTGGGTGCAATGGCTCATGCCTGTCCTAGCACTCTGGGAGGCCAAGGTGGGTGGATAGCTTGAGCTCAGGAGTTCGAGACCAGCATAAGCAAGAGTGAAAATAAAAATAAGATAAATAAAATTTTTTCTCTACTAAAAATAAAAGAAAATAGAAAAAATAGCTAGGCATGGTGGCAGGTACCACTAGTCCCAGCTACATGGGAGGCTGACGCAAGAGGATTGTTCAAGCCCAAGAGTTTGAGGTTGCTGTGAGCTAATGATGCCACGGCACTCTACCCAGAGCAACAAGAGTAAGACTCTGTCTCAACAAAAAAAAGAAATGTATTTTGTTTTGTCCATTGCTTTCTTTTCCAGCACCTGGAATGCTGAATGCTACACAGTGGATGCTTAATCAGTAATAGTTGAGGGGTGGTGCCTATGGCTCAAAGGAGTAGGGTGCCAGCCCCATATGCCAGAGGTGGTGGGTTCAAACCAGCCCCGGCCAAAAACTGCAAAATAAATAACAGCTGAACAAATGAATAGATGTTATACCCCTGTCTTGGTCAAGGTTCCCAGAAGATGTGAATGGCTTTATCTTACATGTCCTCTCAAAATAGGCCAGCCAGACCCAGCCTCATCTTGGGAAGGAAGTAAACAAAGTGAATTCTGAAGTCAGTCTATGCACATAGTGCCTGGAACAGCTGAGGGAAGAGGCAGGCCTCCAGTCTGGATACCATTCTGAATCCTGTCCCACTTTGGGGCAGAAAACCCTCCAGAGTGCAGAGGGAACTCAGGGAGGAATCCCTTCTAACCAATCTCAAATGAGTTCATTAGCATGCAGAGAGTGACCTTTGGTCACTGGGCTATCCTCTGGCACCCCAGTTCTCTGACAAAAAGAAGAATCAATGGATTACTGATTCTTGGAAGAAGCGCTGGCTGTAGTACTGAGGCTGAATGGGGTTTGGGCATTTGGGGCCAGCGCGCCACAGCAGACCCAGGTGAAAATGCTTGGCCAGTGTGAAAACCAGAACATGAGTCAAGAAGCTAGATAAGCAGCTCCCTGCCTTACCTCCTTCTTTGTTCTGGGCCTAGTCCAGTGAAGGTGGACCAAATGAGGAAGCAGATGACCTTGATCTCTGTGCCCAATCATGAACAGGGTTCTCCAATGAAGAGGGGCTAAAGGGATGAAATTGGATATCAACCTGAGAGTAGACAGCCTTCTCAGTGTCGTGGAAGTTCCTCAAGTTACCTGTAAGGAATACCTGGGGCCTGGCCAGAGAAAAAGGAGGGCAGTGGTGTCTGTGGAATGAGAGAGAAGGCAGGTCAGGCACAGCCTGAAAGCTGCTGGGAGGGAGTTTCCAAGGTAGTGGCATTATTTCTTGACCTAACAGCCAGGGATTTATTCTGCAATGTTTCCAACCCCAGGGCTGGGAGGCTGTCAGGAGCTGTTGGCTATGCCCAGCCATCACTCCTTGAGTGAAGGCCTCCTTGGAGCAGGTCACAATAGAGCCTTTTTTTCTAGAAGGAAAAGACTGACTTCTCACGCTAGTCCATCTCTCTCCTTCCCTTCTTTGGGCAGGTGGACCCTGTGAAGCTACGCCAGTCTACCCGCACAGTTCTTTTCAACCAGTTCATGATCTCTCTCCCCATGATAGTCTTCCTCTATCCCTTCCTCAAGTGGTGGGGAGACCCCTGCCGCCGTGAGTTGCCTACCTTCCACTGGTTCCTCCTGGAGCTGGCGATTTTCACCCTGACTGAGGAAGTCTTATTCTACTATTCACACCGGTGAGCAGTCCCTACCTGAGCACAGCTGGCTCCTCACCCTGCCTTGGGCTCACTTATCAACAAGGAAACTTGAGGCCTCTGAATTGCAGATACAGGGCCAACACCCCGGCCTCAAGTCTACAATTAAATGGCTAACAGACAACTATTTGTCTCCCATAACCAACATGGGACAACTGAGAATTGTCCAGAAAAGAGCAAGCTTCTCCATTTGTTTGGCAGCCAGGGCAGTTTCCCATTCACTACCTTACTGAATCCTTTGTGGGCATCCCCATTTACAGCTAATAGAATGAGTACAGAGGCAAAGTACCCACCCCGAAGCTATGCAGCATAAGGGATGGAGTTGGAACTTGAAGACAGGGCTGAGTGCTAGTCCCATCTGTTTTCAATTTGGCTCTATGGCTGGAAACCCTAGTTCCTACCTTTGGTTTCTCAAGGTGTGGTAGGGTAGGGAAAGTGAAGAATCAGCGGATTATTAACTATTACCTATTTCCCCAGACTCCTTCACCACCCTGCATTCTATAAGAAAATCCACAAGAAACACCACGAGTGGACAGCTCCCATTGGTGTGATCTCTTTGTATGCCCACCCTATAGAACATGTGGTGAGTTGAACTCTACTCTCTCCAGAGGTGAAGGACAAATGCCCCTAACCACCTTCCCTAAGGTTCCCTAGCAGAAAGTTAGACCATAATGGCCCTTTCTTTTTTCTTCCCTTTAAATAGCTGCCATAGGCTCGGCACCTGTAGCTCAGTGGTTAGGGTGCCAGCCACATACACCAGGGCTGGCAGGTTCAAACCCGGCCAGGCACTGTGGCAAGCATCTGCAGTCCTGGCTACTTGGGAGGCTGAGCCAAGATAATCACTTAAGCCCAAGAGTTTGAGGTTGCTGTGAGCTGTGATGCCACAGCACTCCACTGAGGGTGAAAATAGTCAAACTGTGTCTCAAAATAAATAAATAAATAAATAAATAAATAAAAATAAGTAAATAGCTGCTATAGGTTAGGCCAACCCAAGTTATCTCATTTAACCCTCCCAACATCCTGTTTAATCCTGACTTTGCTAATAAGGAGGTTACTTTTTCAGATCTGAGTCAAGGAACTTTTTCTCTGCTACTTTCATGGGGCAAAGGACTCAGCTGGGTCCCTTCCCTGTCACTGGGCCCTGCCTTCAATCCCTTCAACCATCCCTCCCCTTGCAGGCCTCCAACATGCTGCCAACAATTCTGGGTCCTTTAGTAATGGGCTCCCATTTATCCTCTATCACCACGTGGTTTTCCTTGGCCCTCATCGCCACCACCATCTCCCACTGTGGCTACCACCTACCCTTCCTGCCTTCACCTGAATTCCACGACTACCACCATCTCAAGTAAGGACTACTTCCCCATAATGGGCCCCTGGGCAATAACCACCACCCTCACTACTCAAGCTTTTAATGGTGGACATTGGTGTCTCAGTTTAAATGGGGGTGCTAATTGGGAAAGAGGTCTGAAAATAATGGCTACACTGGGACCACCTTACTCCTTTCCTTGGGTTCTGGACCCTTAGATAGCTAATGTATACAGACACTCTCTTCAGAAAAACATGTATATGCATACAAATCCTGCATGCAGTTCCAGGGAAATCATGCCCCCAGGCTTTTTCAAGTAGGGCCTACCAGAAACCTTGTATGCCAGAAACACCTGAGAGCCTTGTTTAAAATACAGGTTCTTTCAATCTGAGCAGGAGTGAGACTCCCATCTCTATAAAAAAAATTAGCTGAGAGTGGTGGAAATGCACCTGTAGTCCCAGCTACTCGGGAGGCTGAGGCAAGAGTACCACTTAAGCCCAAGAGTTTGAAGCTGCTGTGAGCTGTGATGCCAAAGCCTCTACCCAAGGTGACAAAGTGAGAGTTTGTCTCAAAAAAAAAAAAAAAAGTATCTGGGAAAGCAAGGGCTGGAAAGCTGCATCGTAGTTAAGTATTCCACAGGATTCTGATGGAGGTGGTCTCTGAAGCATACCTGAACAAGCCTATTCTGCCAGAGGTTCTCAAATTGTGTGCAACGGAATCACATAATGAGCTTTTCAAAGGAAGACTACAGATTTTGCAGGTCTGGAGTGCCCCCAGAAGTCTAACAACCCCTTTCCCCCAGGTTATTTTGATGTTGGTGGGCAAGATGGTGGTGACAGGTGTGGGTAGGCAGGCTGAGAACTGTATGAGAGGTCAGTACAAATAAAATGGAGATCCATACAGGGGCCTCCAGTGCTAGGGCTACAGTACCTCCCTCTCTCCTCCAGGTTCAACCAGTGCTATGGGGTGCTGGGGGTGCTGGACCACCTCCACGGGACTGACACCGTGTTTAAGCAGACCAAGGCCTATGAGAGGCACACCCTCCTGCTGGGTTTCACTCCACTGTCTGAGAGCATCCCTGACTCACTGAAGAAGATGGAGTAAGAGGGCCCTCATGTCATCCTGGCTGTCCCCTCAGCAGCAGCACATCAAGGTGGCCTAAGGCCTCCTAACTGCACCTAACAACTTGCCTTCTTTAGCCACACACTCTTTAAAGCTATCACTAGGGCAGAAGGAAGATTAGCTTCCTGAAAAAGCAAGGCCAAGGATAGGGCCAGGGCTTCCCCGAAACCAGTATCATTGATGATCCTTAATGGGATCAGGAGTTGGCGTAAGAAAAACACAGCTCTCCAAAACTGAGGCCAATCACAGAAGGAAACACCACTGAGACGGCTCCTGCAACTCCCCTAGTCCTTTGAGGTGGAAGAGGAGAGAAACTCCACCCCAGACAACACTGTGGCCTAGGCAGGGAGCAGAGAATGTCAAAGGGGACTGAGGGACTGGTGGGTTCAGGGAGCACTCCTGGTGCTGGGGTGGGGGAACCAAATATCACTTTGCCCCTTCCTGTCTGTCCCAAAAGGTTCTTCTCAAGACAGGGCCGGGACATCCTGACAAACCATCACAGGAGGTCTCAGTTCTTGACATACCAGATGGCAGCCCCCTTTTCCCTCCAGCACATACACACTGAGTCAGTGACATTTCAACTCTGCCCCACCACAAATATCTTCCTTCTGAAGACACGGGACACATAAAATCACAGGAGCTCCTCCCTGGATTAAAACTGAGACACCAAAGAGATGCAGTACAAGTCCCACCACCTTCAGCCATTTGTGGAAACCAAAGACCAAACCTTGAGGAACTACTACGCTGAGGGCCCTTTTACTCACAAGGGGGAAGAGTCAGAGTTGTTGCCCTTTGGAGGTGCCCAGCTGAGGCCCTTAAGTAGCCTATTTGAATCAGGACCAGAGGATTAGAACCTTTCTCCCCCATTAGCCTAGAAAAACATGGCTGAGCAAAGGGCAAAACCCCCTGGCCCCCGAAATGGCTAACCAGTTTTTCCAACACCATTTATTCAGTATGATTTTTACCAGAAACATTATCTAAAAACCACAGCTTGGTGTAGTGGCATGTGCCTGTAAGTGCCAGCTACTCTGGATGCTGAGACAAAAAGATCACATAAGCTTAGGAGAGTTTGAGACCAGCCATAACAACCTGGCAAGACACCATCTTATAAACAATCACAGAGCTGCTTGGGTTCAAGTGGTCCCTGTTCTGGCGTCCCTTCAGCACCCAGATATAGCCAGGAAGTCTGTTGCTCCCAAGAATAATTTGAAGACCACTCTGATTTGAATCAGAAAGATCCCTGCTGTTGTTCACTGAATTTTTATGCACTTTGTATTTATTTCCAACTTGCAGTTCTTAAGAAAACCACTTGCTATGGTTTTTTAAAAAACTTTTAACATCTGACAGGGCTGAGTCTTCAGGCAGGACTATCAGAATGGACTTCTTCCTATCAGCCCTAGGACCCTGGAGGACTTGCCCAGTAGGCCAGCTGATCACTTACCAGGCAAATCCTCCCTGGCCTTCCAAACCTTTGCCCGTCCTCCTCTGGCCTTGGTGGACCCAGCTCCCTCTGTAGGATGGTTTGTGCCCTTAGCTTCTGGTGCATCAAAGCCCAAGTTCTCACTGCTACTGGCCTGCATCCATCGCCTGTTTCTACAAATAAAGATCTGAAAAAAGTCAATTTTCAGTACACATGGTAGGGTAAAGAGAAAAGAGAAAGAACAGTTGGGTGTTTCCCCCTTTAAGGTTTATAGATTTTTAAGTACTTGGAAACCTGTGGCCTTGGGGCCACCACATTTAACTTTCTGGATCCCTCAGTATGGCTTAAAGGAATCCTTTTAACAAATGGATTTGTTGGGCGGTGCCTGTGGTTCAAAGGAGAAGGAGTAGAGCGCCAGCCCCATATGCCAGAGGTGGTGGGTTCAAACCCAGTCCCGGCCAAAAACTACCAAAAAAAAAAAAAAAAAAAAGGATTTGTTCTCTTAAGGTTGGATTCAGCCAAGGGGGCCACACTTGGAGATGCGGAGGGCCACATGTAGCTTTGAGGCTGCAGGTTCCCCACCCCTGGTAGGACAAAAAGCTGTCACTTTCTTTCCCTTCTGGCAGGCCAGTCCTCAGTCCCGTTTTTTCCAGCATCAAATAGAATGGCTCTGAGGTTTGTAGGCAAATGCTGGAAAAAAGCCTTATCTCTAGCAGAGAATGTCAATGCAAAAGGAGTACATAAATAAATCAGTCTCTATTTATCTCCAATAGATACTTCAGTTTTTTCTACTACAGGACTTCACTCTTGAGCATTCCTAACAAGTATGTGTGGAAATGAGGTTGAATTAACTCTTGTTCCTAAAGTACCAATCACTCCGGCCACTACTAAATTCTTGTTTGGCCTATGGTAAAGTACCTATGCAGTGAAGTACCTGCCTATCTTAAGGGCAGTGACAGAGAACTCTAGAAAGCCTTTCTCACAGGAAGTGCCAGGCATGACAATTAGTTCTAAGAACTAAGGCCTAGTTTCCTTTTTAGTTTTACAATTATATGCAGAGTTGGGGACTCACCATATCATCTTTTCATAACATCACATCTTGGGGTTTAGGGGCTGACCTGGATTCCGTAAGGCCGAAGCGTTGAACTGTTACTCCTTTACAACCTTGGGAGAAAGTCTGTTCAGTGAGGGTCTGTGCCAACCCTCCGTGATGTATCTCACCAACCTTTGCCTTCTTGGATGTCTCCCAGCATGATACCAGGCCACAGCCACTGGGTGAAAAACTTGGAAGCTGAGAAGTGGGCTGAAACTCTGGAATTCGTTGTTGGACGGGTATCTCTCCCTTCTGTGGCAATAGCTATGGCTCCCATATGCATTGTTTTTTTTTTTTTAAGACACAAGAGTCTCACTATGTGGCCCCCCCGTAGAGTGCTGTGAAGTCACAGCTCACAGCAACCTCCAACTCCTGGGCTTAGGCAAATTCTGTTGCCCCAGCCTCCTGAGTAGCTGGGACTACAGGCACCCACTACAACGCCCGGCTATTTTTTTTCTTGTACTTTGGCTGGAGTCGGGTTTGAACCCGCCACCCTCGGTATATGGGGCCAGTGCCCTACTCCCTGAGCCACAAGCACTACCCTCTTTTTTTTTTGTCTTTTTGAGACAGAGTTTCAAGCTGTTGCCCTGGGTAGAGTGCTGTAGCATCATAGCTCACAGCAACCTCCAACTCCTGGGCTTAAGCAATTCAATTCTTTTTTTTTTTTTCTTTTTTTTGAGACAGAGCTTCAAGCTGTCCCCCTCGGTAGAGTGCTGTGGCCTTACAGCTCACAGCAACCTCCAACTCCTGGGCTCAAGCGATTCTCCTGTCTCCGCCTCCCAAGTAGCTGGGACCACAGGTGCCCGCCACAACGCCCAGCTATTTTTTGGTTGCAGCTGTCATTGTTGTTTGGCGAGTCCGGGCCGGGGATTCAAACCTGCCACCTTAGGTGTACGTGGCTGGCGCCTTAGCGGGTTGAGCTACAGGCGCCGAGCCAAGCAATTCAATTCTCTTGCCTCAGCCTCCCAAGTAGCTGGGACTACATGCAACCGCCATAACACCTGTCTATTTTTTGGTTGCAGCTTTCATTGTTTGGCAGGCCCAGGCTGGATTTGAACCCCCCAGCTCTGGTGTTATGTGGCTGGCTCCTTAGCCGCTTGAGCTACAGGCGCCAAGCCAAGTTTGTGTTTATTTCTAACTTGCAGTTCTCTGTTAAATGCCAACTACTCACTTCTCTACTGGTAGTGCGCTTCTCTACTGATAGTGCATTTACTCCCAGGAGGAGGAGAGGGTGAAAGAGAGCCTGCCCCTCAACAGGGCTGAGGCACACATACCTTTTGATGTTTGATGCCCATGTCTCACTTAAGACATAGGTGGATGTGAATTCAAAGCTGGTAGTGACTCCCAGACCACTGGGAAAGTCATCTGAAAACATTAGCAGCCTCAGAACCGTGCAACCCCAAAGCCCAATGGTGGTGCCCCTGCCAAGAGCAGTGTATGCACACCCAGAGTGTAGTCAGCGCTCCTCAGGTCTGGAAGAACCCCAGCACTGGGAATTATCCCTCACACCCAGCAGTACCTCAAATTGAAGAGCAGCCTGTATTTTGCCTTTTCACATTTTTATTTTTATACATTTTTTTGTATTAAAAAGAAAAGCATAATTACCACAAATTACAAAGGACTAAAGCAGGACTAGAATAATGAATGAATCACTTCAGCCTGGAAAGCAGATACTCTCAATAATATTAATGTTATAATACAAGCTCATTCAAGTATTTTACATTTTTTTTTGTCCTTTTAAATGTGATATCCTAGCACATGGTAAAGATAACATACTACGAGCGTAAGGTGGAACCTTCTCCACAAAGCCAGATGACAAGTTTTCCTCTCCAGTGAGAAATGGGCTGTAAGTTCTTCTCTTCTGTGCCATCACCATGGCTGAAGGAGGAAAGGATGGGGGCTGGGGGAAATCCAGGGACCTTTCCACACAGGAGATATTTTGGAGTCCCATTCAGGAGGGTAACAGATGATCCAGATCACTCTACCCAGGCCATTTGGCAAAAAACCCTCACCCTCCTAAGTTATCTTCCTACCCCTTCTCCTCCCCACTTTCAGGGCCTTCTGAGCAGCTCACTTTCTTTTTTAAAAATCAACTGTCAGGAAAGGGGGGGGGGGAAGAGCTACAATGCAACAAAACAAAAACATTAACAACTTTGACGTGGGGGCTCAGCACCTCTACCTGAGCCCCAGGGGTCCAGGCTGGGGCAGGGCCAAGTGGCCCTTCTCTACTGGTAGTGCATTTACTCCCAGGAGCAGGAGAGGGTTGAAAGAGAAGCCTGCCCCTCAACAGGGCTGAGGCACACAAACCTTTTGATGTTTGATGCCCAAAGGTTGTGTTAGTATGGACCAACCTTGGAAGGGTACAGAATGAAGAGGGGTATGGGCAGGCTGTTGCTTTGTGTCTCAGGTCTTAGATCCCCATGGGATGATAGGTGTGAAGTGGCTAGCCCTGATGGCTCCTGCCACTCCTGGCATGCTTGTCACAGATACATCGGTCCTAAATTCAAGTGTCTTCAGAAAGTGAAGATGTAAACTACTCTTTGCAACATTAACTCCTAACATGTTACAAAAGAAAAAAGTTCCCCCCCCCACCAGCCTATGTTGAGATGAAGTCCTCACCTCCCTGCCCCAAAGGGGCTTTCTCTTTCAGGGTTGTTGGTGGAGAAGATGGCAGCCCCCTGGCCTGGGAGTAAACTTGAGATAAGAACAGCCATTCTCCACACCCAAAAGCCTTCCCTGTGCCCCCGAACCCAGCAGAGGACAAACACTGAGGTTTCTATGGTGCTGGATACAGTACAGGGCTGAGTGACCTGAAGGAAAGAAAGGGGGAATAAAAAGGTGGAGAGAGGAGGGGTCCAGTAGTCCAGTGTCTGGTACAATGTGGGGCAG
Source organism: Galago senegalensis (assembly GCA_963575145.1). Taxonomy (NCBI): domain Eukaryota; kingdom Metazoa; phylum Chordata; class Mammalia; order Primates; family Galagidae; genus Galago; species Galago senegalensis. The sequence continues at coordinate 9,845 of CAUYTI010016917.1, forward strand.
GCACCAGCCTGGGTAGGGAAAGGCCTCAGAACCCACCATCATAGCGGAGACCAGATGCTTGTCACTGGCTCGAGACAAATGGGTCACAGGAACTGAGATGGGCTTCCCACATAACTAACCACTGGGAGGGCAAAGGTGGGGAAAAGGGCACAGGCCGAAAGCAATGAGGTGCCCAAGATAGAGGGCAAATCCTCATCAGCCTGGGATACTGTCTCCTATTCCCAACCTTAGGGCCCAACAGAGGAACCAGTTGAAAAAGAGGCCAAAGTAGTTTCAGCAGTTGAGCAAAGAGACCACAAACTTCTCTGTGTTGCCCAGTTCCCACTGAGAGTGAACACACAGTTATGCCTGTACCTGACACACACCCAGTCTGTGCAGGTCAGTCTATCGCCCACCCTAGTTTCTGACAGCAGACTCCAGCCATTCCACTGTCACTCACAGCCCAACCCAAAGTAGTCAGTGGCTGAAGAAGAGAAGTCAGGTATACTCTATGTCCACATATACCTTCCTGCCACAGGGCTTCACCAACTGGCAGGATCCCCCTAGCCCCCAACTCCTCCTCATCCCTTATTCCCAGGCAGGATCAGTTGGAGGGTGGGCAGAGATAGATGGCTTGTAGAGGGGGGATGCAAGATGGGGAGACCCCACCAGACCCTAGGAGGAGAATGGCATCTTTCTCCACCTTTTAAGAGAGACAAAGCCTCTTCAAGGTCTCAGAGATCTTTCGGGACAACATAAGCAACATTTCCAAGCCTTAGCTGCTAGATGTCCACCTTTCCCTTCTGGGGTGGAAGAGACGTTCAAGCCGAGGCAAAGTATGTTCCAGATCCAGGCCAACTCTGTTTTCTAACAGTTTGAAGCAAACTTGGCCTTGGGGTTCCAAGGGTAGGATGAAGGGTGTCACGGCAGGACGGGGCCTGGCATGAGGCAACAGCAAGCAGAGCGAGGACATGACAGTGGCAGCATGTATAGACACAGGACATCAGCTTCAAACGATGCAACAGCAGGGATATTTTGGGCACAGCTCTGATTTGAGCCACCCCCAACTCTCTTGCCTCCAGGTAGGAGGCACTGTACATGCAACTCAGTCCAGAGAATTATTCTAGCCAGTCCAAGCCCAGGCACATCCAGAGAAGGTGGGAGCGCTTCAGGTTGACTCCACCAAGGAAAACAGGCATTTGGGTATTTCAGATTCCCGTTCCACAATAAGGCAACTTTTAAAAAAATATTATTTCCAAGAACAAAACAAAAATTCCAAGGAGAGGGCGAAAGACATCACTTTCTGTGGATTAGGTGAGGGTTTCTGATTTTTTTTTTTTTGGTCTTTTATGGTCAATTTTATCTTTTTTTTTTTTTTTCCATTTTCCCAAGGATGGAAAGGTCAGAGAAAAATAAAATAAATCATCTTTCAATAGTCTTTTCTGGTATGAGCAGCGTCTCTCTGGGCTGGGGAGTAAAGGGCGTGGGGAAAGGGGAGCAGGGAGAGGCTAAAATCTCCCCCCAACCCCCACTTTTAGATCCTTTGGTTTCCTTCTCCCAGACAATGGCAGAAGGGCATGGTGGGGACAGCAGGGAGAGAACATGGTGATGATGACAAACCCCAGGTAACCAAGGGGCTGGTGCTCCTGGGCCTAGGAGCACCACTGGAGCCTCCCATGGGACAGTGCTGGGCAATGGGGCCCTCAGGGCCTTCTTGTGGGCTGCATAGTTGGCTTGAAGGGGAGCAGGAGGCAGCTGTGGGTAGGGATCAGGGTTATGACCTACCAGCCACGGGCAGGGCTGCAGAGTGATTTTGGTAATCCAGACGAACTATCAATAATTTAAAACTTGATATATATATATATGTGTGTGTGTGTGTGTATATATATATATATATAAAATCTCCCCCCTTACCCTCCCCCCTGAGAAGAAGCTAGGATATGAAGAGTCATGGAGAGAGGAGGGGGAAAGGGATATGTGGGGGCTCCTGCCCAGGGGTACCTCTCATAGCCCAAATGGTGTACATACACTGCTACTCAGCACAAAGGCCTGTCCTAATAACCCCAGGCCTGTCCCTTTTCTATCCCCTCTCCTGGGACTGGGCACCCCCATGGACTCTTGCCCACCCCACTCCTTTCTCCTCAAATCCCAGGGCCAAGGGGCTTTTCACTTTCCCAAAGTCTGTGTATCCGAGTGCTGGCTTGTCCATTTGGCATCTTCGCGGACGGACTGGCCGGTGGGTGGTGTAAGAGGTTGGCTGATCATGGTGGCTGGCCTGTTGGAAGACTGAGAGGGGCACCGCTTTCTGCCCTCACCGCTACCACCTCCTGCAACCACTGAGTGTCGCTTATGGTTGCCCTCCTCACCCATTGGGGGCTGCAACAGAAGAGGAAGTCACAGGTGATTGGGATTACTACCCACAGCACCGTCCTTGACAGGCCTGTCTGGACACCTCCTACTTTCTACCTTCAAATGCAGATAATGAATGGGTTTAACCTTAAAAATGAATTACTAATTATTAAGCATTTCTCCATACCAAGCACTACACTATTTTATGTACATTCTCTCCTGGGGTCCATACCATCCCTCTTTGATATGGACATATCATCCAATTTCACCATTGAGGAAGCTGAAAAACAATTTGCCTATAGTCTCTAAGTCTCACAGCTAATTGCTAAGATAAAATTTAGGTTTTTAAAGGCCAGGCTTTTATCCATATAGGTTTCTGCTCCCTTTCTGAGGAGGGATCTCTTGCTCAGAAATATGGAATGTGGTATGCAGTATGCTCAGGTGTCTTAGTTCAGAGGGCCCAGATGCTCCTAGGATCTTCTCATTCCCCTCAAGGTCCCAACAGTATGATGAACAGAGACTCAAACCACAATCTTATTTGCTCCTACCACAACTAAAGGTCTTGTAACCACAAAGACATTTCCTTCCATTTTTGTATATCAAAGCTGAGCCCTTCATATTCCATCTTAATAGGTCTACAAGTATTCTTTGAAATTATACCCTCCTTGGTCCCAAGAGTGGAAGTATGTAAGGACGAAAGAAAACAGATCTGTCTTCATACTGGGAGACGTGAGCATTTCTGTCATTGGGTGGCCACAAACCTTAGTTTACCCATATATGTAGCAAAAATAATGACAAGCCTTACCTACTCCACCATGTAAGGGTTAAATTAAGTCAATGGAAAGTGCTTGGCACATAATAAACAATAATCAGCAGTTTTTAAATAATAAATGTGAGGACCATCATTGCCATTAATTTGCATATGTCTTCTAGCTAAAAGGTTTAACGGCACTAAGATGATTAGCAGAGATCTTTACTAAATTATAAACTCTTTGAAGGTGAAATAATTTCCTTCTCTCATTTCTGGATTCCCTAAAGCACCCAGTACAGGGACATCAAATCAGTATCTTCTGAATCAATTGTAATATTCCAATCCCCAATTCCCTTGATATAACCAGTAGCAATAACCCAGATCCGCCACTGGATGTCACTGTTGATGTCTAAGATGACAGTAGGGTTTAGAACTGGCCTTTTCCAGAAAGAGCAAATACCTTGCATATCTATCCTGATCAAACACTGGATGACTGGGGTACAGCAGCAGGGAGAGTTATGAGAAGGAGAAAGAGTATTCCAGTATTCCGGTGGTTTGGCAATGTCTGCCACAGGAAAGGGAGGTAGCAGCAACCATATAACTACCTTCCATCAGCCTTCACTGACATTCTTACCCCCCATTTCAGAGATGAAGAAACTAAGGCCCAAACTGTGAGGGGCATGAAGAAGGATCCCCAGGCTAGTGGCATAGCTGAAACCAGAATCCAGGTACCCTGATTCCTGGTCCAATTTTCTTTCCTGGATAACTAGGATTAGAAAGAGAAACTTTTCACTTACATCAACTCGGAAGTCTTCAAGACGTCGGAATTTGCCGAGGTATTCTTGCAGTTTGGGGTCAATGTCCAAATTTTTGGCTTTGGAATATTTCAAGAAGGCCCAGAACTTCTCTAGCCCATAGAGCTGGCCTATAGGGAAAAAGGAAAGAGAGATAGAAGGTGGATGGTGGGGAGAAGATGATAAAGAGGCTCAGAGAAGGAAGGTATAGTGTGATTCCAAAAAGGACCCAGGTCAAACTGGGGAGACAGGAAAGCCTAGATGATCAGGTCTCATAGAAAGCCAACTTTGGCTCTTACCAGCTTCGTAGTCCTTCACGGTTTCCTCCTGAAAATCCTTGAATATGTCCAACCGGAACTTCTTTTCCAGACCATAACTGTAATATCGAAAAAGGCACTCCAAACCATATCTGCAGGACAACACAAGTCAGTGAAATCAGAGCAGTTTCTTCCTCCATAAAGAAATGTACTGCATAACACAGGACCTATGAAATAGTTTCAAACATATCATTCCTGTATTGAAAAAATGGCAAATACACCTTAAGAAAGCTAACATTTGGCTCGGCGCCTATAGCTCAACTGGCTAAGGTGCCAGCCACGTACACCTAAGGTGGCGGGTTCGAATCCCCAGCCCGGACCTGTCAAACAACAATGACGGCTGCAACCAAAAAAAAATAGCTGGGCGTTGTGGCGGGCGCCTGTGGTCCCAGCTACTTGGGAAGCGGAGGCAAGAGACTCGCCAGAGCCCAGGAGTTGGAGGTTGCTGTGAGCTGTAATGTCACGGCGCTCTACCCAGGGGGATAGCTTGAGGCTCTGTCTCAAAAAAAAAAAAAAAAAGAAAGCTAACATTTAATGCTAGTTTATAATGTTTCTAGTTTGCCAATGGTCAGCAAACTGCCACCTTGCCCTCACCTGTCTGCTCCTATTCATTTAGGTAGTATCTACAGCTGCTTTCTGCTATAAAGGCAGAACTGAGTACAGGTAATCCCCAAGTTACAAACATCTCATTTACATGCAACTCTCACTTACAAACAGAGGCTACTATCAGTAATAGATAATGGATGAAAGGAGGCTATCATAGGTAACAGATAAATGTATCTGTTCCAATTTACACACAAATTCGATCTAAGAACCTACCTCATTTTGTAAGCTGGGGAATGACTACAGTTGTGACAGAGACCTTACAGCCCATAAAGCCTAAAATATTTACTATGACAGAGACCTTATAGCCCCATAATGCCTAAAATATTTACTGTCTATCCTTTTATAGAAAAAGTTTACCAGTATCTGGTATATGCTGTTTAAAAAGCCATTTGAGGCTCGGCGCCTATAGCTCAACCGGCTAAGGCACCAGCCACGTACACCTAAGGTGGAGGGTTCGAATCCCCAGCCCGAACCCACCAAACAATGACGGCTGCAACCAAAAAAAAATAGCCGGGCGTTGTGGCGAGCGCCTGTGGTCCCAGCTACTTGGGAGGCGGAGGCAAGAGACTTGCTTGAGCCCAGGAGTTAGAGGTTGCTGTGAGCTGTAATGCCACGGCACTCTACCCAGGGGGACAGCTTGAGGCTCTGACTCAAAAAAAAAAAAAGCCATTTGAGGCCAGGTACAGAATAGATCACACCTATAATCTTAGTAGCCTGGCTAAAGTGGGTAGATTGCTTGAGCTCAAAAGTTGGAGACGAGCCTGAACAAGAGGGAGAGCCTGTCTCAACTAAAAACAGAAAAACTGAAGCAAGAGGATCAAGCTTGAGCCCAAGAGTTAAGAGGTTGCTGTGAGCTATAATGATGCCATGACACTCTACCCAGGGCTACAAAGCAAGACTGTCTCACAAAAAAGAAAAAAAAAAGCCATTTGACCATGGTAATTAGTAGGTTTGTTCATTTATCTGACTTAGCAATTTCATGTCTAGTAACACGCCAAGGAAATGGCCAAAATGCAGATTTAGATCTTACAAATGTACAAAACTGTATATAGCAGCATTATTAAGCAAAATGTAAATGTCTAAAAATAGAGATGTGGTTAAAAAAATCATTGTAAACCCATATAAATGAATAGTGTAAGTTATGAAAAAGTATAATGTAAATAGGGATTGAAAGATGTTTAATGAGGTACAAAAGACGTGTTTGAAAGCATTATATGTAGAGCAAATGCTGTCTTTGTAAATACGTAAATTTTACAACTATACATGCATGGAAGGTCTGAAAGGGCACAAAGTTAAAGGGCATTCATAGGATGATCAAAACGCATTAGATATGCCAAGAAGAGACTAGGAAGCTTGATGGTAGAACATTAACATTTGCTCTCTCGGAAGTAAGTTTTCTCTAGCTTCAGTGTTTCGGGACTTTCAAAATTGCTGACAGAGGCCAGGTGGGGTGGCTTATGCCTGTAATCCTAGCACTGAGAGGCCGACGTGGAGGAACCTCTTGAGCTCAGGAGTTCCAGACCAACCTGAGCAAGTGTGAAACTCTGGGAGGAGGGAGGGGACGGGTATGCTCCCACTTAATGGGTGTAATGTAAGGGGTATACGGCACACCTTCTGAGTGCAGGACAGAACTACAACAGGGACTCTTCCTAAAATATGCAAACATTGTAACCTAATTGTTTATACCCTCACATTAATCTGAAATTTTAAAAAATCACGTTAAAAAAAAAGAGAGAAGTAACCCCACCTCTAACAAAAAATAGAAAAAGCTTAGCCAGGTGTTATGGTAGGCACCTGTTGTCCCAGTTACTGGAGAGGCTGAGGCAGGATTAGCACTTGAACCCAGGAGGTTTGAGGTTGCTGTGAGCCAGGCTGATACCAGGATACTCTATAGCCTGGATGATAGCGCAAGCCTCTGCCTCAAAAAAAAAAAAAAAAATTTGCTTGCAGAAAATACATTTTACTTTGAAAACTGGAGGGCAGGAAGGACTCTTAAAAAAGGTTTTTTAAAAAAATTGTTTCAGGTTAATTAAGGATAAAAATGTTTTTGTTTTTTGTTACAGTTTGGCTGGGGCCAGGTTCGAAACTGCCACCCTCGATATATGGGACTGGCACCCTACTCACTGAGGCACAGGTGCCACTAAAAATAGTATTTTTAGTAACAAAATATTGGGAACAACCTAAAGACTAGTTAAATAAATCATGGCATATCCGTAAGACCATAAAAAAGAACAAGAAAAGTTACTTATGTATGGATATGGAGTGATTTCCAACGTACAGCATCAAGTCTTTTTATAATGCAGGCCATCATTAGCATAAACAAAAAGAGAGTGGTAATGGCATGAGAGACTATACAGATTTGTTCTCACATGGAATTAATGTACAGTAGAACAACTCTAGGGACAACCCAAGGGACTGTAAAGCTTGGTCAACACGAAGAAGTAGGCTTACTGTACCAGGACATACATGTGGTACATGTCCGATCTATGAAAATAAGGTCAACTTAAGGAAGTGGTCAACTTTCCTGAACACATGATTCATGATTTGGAGGTGGATCAACTATGAAGGTTCTACCATATTTTAAGAAAGGACTCACAAGGTCTAACAATATTGGTTGCCTGTGCAAAAAGATGACTTCACTAAATAATCTTGTAAACTCTTTGAAATTTGAACCATGTGAATCTATTACTCCTTTAAAAATAATACAATTTTCATAAAGCTTATACTACACACCCAGGCAATTACAATTCCAGAAGTGGTTCCATTAGGGACCCCTTACCACCGCCAGGCACCCACCAGAGTCTACCTCCTGCTCACCTGTAGCCTTCTTTGGCATCCTCCAGAGCCAGCTGCTTGAATTCCTCGTACATCTTTTTGTTGAAGTGATCTCGGAGGAAGAAGGACCAGAAGCGGAAAAGAGTGTTCATCTCCTGAGACTGGCCAATGCCCAAGCGTTTCCGCTCTGATGGGGAAGGAAGAATAGAGGACATGTCCCAAGGTCAGGCTGCCCTTGCTTTGGGGACAAAGGATCCTGAGACCTATGGATTTGGTCTTTTTCTTGTGTCTCTAAATTCCTTTGCTCATCCTCTACTACTTCAGTCATTCAGCAGATAGGTATCGAGTACTGACCACTCTGTATGAGGCCCTACTGCTAAGCCCTGGGCTTTCACCTCAACAGAAGCAGGTAGCACCAGCTTCTGAATCATGTCATTGGTGTAGCCCTACCCCTCAACTGGCATCACTTTTAAGTATAGTCACAAGGCAAAGCTTGAACAGTCTGTAAATTCTAACAAATTATATTCTGCTCATTAACAATAATTATCACAGGAGTCCTATAAATACAAAATGGTAACATCATATAATATATAACAACAGCACACACAAAAAAATATATACGATAAATATCATTAAAATTAAAAACTTTTGTCCATCAAGAAAGTGTCCATCAAGATAAGCCACAGAATGAGAGGTAAGAAAATATGTGCAAATCACATATCTGATAAGGCACTTATATTTAGAATAAACTCCTGAATTTAGTAATTAGACAAATAGCCCAGTTAAAAAACGATCTGAATATACATTTCTCCATAGAAGATATACAAAACAGCCAATAAGCATATAAAAAAATGCTCAATGTCATTAGCTATCAAGGAAATGCAAATCAAAACTATTAGGAGATATTGCTTCACTCACAGTAGAGTAACTATAATAAAAACAAGTGTTGGGAGCAAGTGGAGAAATCAGAAGCTTCACAATTATATATTGCTATTAGGAACATAAGATGATAATGCCTCCACTTTGGAAAAGTCTAGTCTAGAAATTCCTCAAAAGGTTTAAAAAAGGTTAAACATAGTTACCACATGGCCCAGCAGTGCTACTCTTCCACCAAAGGTAAATGAACTCCTATGTCCATAAGAAACTTATACATCAATGTGCAAAATAGCGTGATTTGTGATAGGTAAAAAGTAACAACAAAATATCCATCAATGAGGAATGAATAAGCAAAATGTTATCTATTCATACAATGGAATATGATTTGGGATGAAGTACTAGAACACACTACAACATGGATAAACCTTGAAAATCACCTCCGGGAAGAAGCCAGTCACAAAGGATAGCATGTATATAGTATGATTCCATTTATGTGAATGTCCAAAATAGGCAAATCCATAAAGACAAAAAATAGACTGGCAATTTGGGGGGGGCTGGGAGGATCTGGGGGGTGGGTGGGATGGGGGATGCATGTATAATAGAAAGTGACTAGGAGTACATTCTATTTTTTATTTATTTATTTTTTGAGATAGAGTCTCACTGTGTTGCCCTGGGTAGAGTGCCACAGCATCACAGCTCATAGCAACCTCCAGCTCTTGGGCTTAAGCGATTCTCTTGCCTCAGCTTCCCAAGTACCTGGGAACTATTTTTTGGTTGTAGTTGTCATTATGTGGCAGGCCTGAGCTAGATTCGAACCCGCCAGCTCTGGTGTATGTGGCTGGCGCCCTAGCTGCTAAGCTACAGGCATCGAGCCAGGAGTACATTCTTTTTAGTGCAAGAAAAATGTAAAATTTATTCTAGTGATGGACAGGCAACTCTGAACATACTAAAAGCCGTTCACTGTACACTTTAAATAAGTGAATTGTATGGTATATGGATTCTATTTCAAACAGCACTGTTATTACACATAACACACACACATAGAGTAATAAAGAGGGAAGTGAGATGAACCAAAAATTTAGCAACCATATTTTGCTGAATGAAAGGGGGTAGGTGAATTAACTACAAGTAATTAGATGGTTTTGAGCATCATTACAATTAACCTATACAAATGCCTACAGTTAGAAGACATCTCATTTTCTGATAAAAGGAAAAATATAAGCACACTTAGGCTGTTTCCTTATATCTAGAACAGGGACCAGTCTTTCTGTAAAGAGCTACAGAGTAAATATTTCAGGCTTTGCGGGAAACATACAATGCCTGTCACAGATTCTTTTTTCCCTATAATCCTTTAAAAATGTTTTTAAAAAAGAAAAAAGAAAAGAAAAAAAAAAGCCCTTGGCTCCACGGTACGAAGAGAGAACACTGGCTGGATGTGGCCTATAAGCCATGGTTTGGCAGCCTCTGTTTTAAGAGAACACAAGCTGTCCTCTTGGACATACAGTGGACAGTGGCTTAGTCAGTCAGCAAACCTGCCAGAGACACACAAATATTTAATTGACCTTTTTTTAAATAACAGAGAAACTATCAAATGATAATAAACAAACAGATATAGGAAAATAAAGGAACAGGAATGTTCTGAATGCCATAATCTCTTAGCTTCCTACAATTCAAATCTACCAGGCCTAAGCCTAACTTCAATCTTCTTGCTGTAAGTCATGACACTTTCTACTCTGAGATCAGAGAAAGGAACAGCTGTGCTGTCCCCTCTACCTGACCTTACACCCCTTTGGTCTCAACATTGGCCCCCTGGAGGCTTAGCCCCTCTTCCTCTGCACTACTTACCATTAAGGCAGCGCCTACGATACTTGTGGTAGACGTGTTGTGTGAAGCCATTTTCCTTGAGCAGCTCATGGGAAGGATGCTGGAACTTGGGCAGCGACTGAGGGGTACAGCCATAACTGCCAATTGCAGGGGTTCCCTCTGAGGGGCTGGAGCTACAGGTCATGAGAGAGGAGTGTCTCTGGTCACTAGATATCCCATAGCAGCCCCACCATAAGGTTAGTAGGGGTCCCTCTGATACTCTCTCATCAGCCAAAATCAATCTCTCTTAAGGGCACAGAACTGTACTGTGCTGAGCCCATAACTTATATCCCTGAAAGTCTCATCTCAGTAACTCTGCATCAACCCTCGGAAGGTTTTTAACAGAAAAGGTCACTGTGGGTCGTCCAGGGAACTATTAACGGCAGAGATCTGTCCATTATCAAAGCTTGAGCTTTTAGGCTTGGCGCCTGTAGCACAGTGGTTCTGGTGCCCATAGCACTGACGGTAGCCACATAGAGAGGCTGGTGGGTTCAAACCTGGCCCGGGCCAGCTAAACAACAACGACAACCGCAACAACAACAACAAAAAGCTGGGCATTGTGGTAGGCACCTGTAGTCCCAGCTACTTGGGAAGCTGAGGCAAGAGGATCACTTATGCCCAGGAGTTTGAGGTTGCTGTGAGCTGTGACACCATGGAACTCTACTGAGAGGGACATAGTGAGACTCTGTCTCAAAAAAACAGAAAAACTAAACAAACAAAAAACTAGAGCTTCTAATCATTTAATTTAACGTTTTTTAAAAAAGAGAGAGATGGAGACTGGTAGCAGTGGCTCACATCTATAATCTTAGCACTCTGGGAGGCCGTGGTGGGTAGACTGCTTGAGCTTAGGAGTTTTGAGACCAGCCTAAGCAAGAGTAAGCTAATAGAAAAACTAGCTGGGCATGGTGGCACATGACTATAGTACCGGCTACTCCGGAGAAGGGTTGCTTGAGGCCAGAAGTTTGAGGTTACTGAGAGCTATAATGCCCATGGGGCAACATGGCAATAAAGTGACACTCTGTCTCATAAATAAATAAATAACTAGATAAAATGATATGGAGTCTCATTCTCTAGTAGCACACCCATGGCTCACTATAACCTCAAATTCCTAGGCCCCTTACCTCAGCCCACTGAAAATACGTAAGTTTTATCATTTAGCTTTACTAAATGAGCCATCATGGGTTAATCCTTATATAGTTGATACTTGAACAAAACAGACTTTTACTGCATGAGTCCACTTATATGAGAATTTTGTTCTGTATCTGCAACCCCAAGACTGAAGACCAATTCCTTCTCTTCTTTAGCTAAGGCAACGTGAAGGCAAACAGGATGAAGATCTTTATGATGATCCAATTACACTCAGTGAACAGTAAATATTCACTGAAAACTTTTTCAAATTCTTCGTATTTTCTCTTATGATTTTCATAATAACATTTTCTTTTCTTTAGCTTACCTTATTGTAGGAATGCAGTATATAAAATATGTGTCAATTAACTATTATTTTATCAGTAAAGTCAACAGTATGCTATTGGTAGTTAAGTTTCTGGGTAGTCAAAATTTATGAGTTTGGGTTCAGTGCCTGTAGCTCAATGGGTAGGGTGCCAGCTACATACACCAAAGCTGGTAGATTTGAACCTCCAGGCCTGCCAAACAATAATGACAACTACAACAGAAAAACAGCTGATGGCTCAGTGCCCATAGCACAGTGGTAACAGCGCCAGCCACATATACCAAGGGTTCAAGCCCAGCCTGGGCCAGCTAAACAATGCTGACAACTGCAACAAAAAATAGCCGGGAGCTATGGCAGGCACCTGTAGTCCCAGCTACTTGGGAAGTGAGGCAAGAGAATCACTTAAGCCCAAGAGTTTGAAGTTGATGTGAGCTGTGATGCTATGGCACTCTACCGAGGGCAATAAAGTAAGACTGTCTAAAAAAAAAAAAAAAAAAAAAAAAGAAAAGAAAAAGAAAAAAAAGTTATGTAGGTTTGACTAACGGCTGGGGTGGTGCTGGTAGCAGCGGGTCAACGCCCCTAATGTCCTCACACCTCACTGTTCAAGAATCACCTACATATTCTTTTTCCAAAACCATGCCTGTTTTTAGTCTGTGCCATCTCTGCAGAGACTAAAGAGAATAGGCTGGTGGCTCCCAAACCTTGAATCAGAACAGGGAACAAAAACTATGGCCATTCTACCAAAATAAAAAGGAATCTGGGTCCTACCCACAGAAGCTTAATTAGTAGACCTAGGGTGGGGCCAAGAAATCTATTTCTGCTGTCCTTCCTCAGGTGGGCAGCAGATACCCCAGCTTTAGAAATCAATTCAAAGACAAGTCTCTCTCTGAGTGTTCTAAAATCTTGTCTCATGTGGTTGCAACACCACTTCTTTAGAAAGAAGACTCCCATTCTTGTGCCTAAACTAAACTTTCTAAACCACTGCTTTTTTTTGACTCAGATGAAGATCTCTGTAATTTTCAGACCAATTTTCTTGGTCCAGTAGATTTCACGGCAGATTTCAGAACTACATTTCAGTAGATTTCCCACCCCACAAGCAGCCTGCCACCCTCTTCCCCAGGTACCTGATGGAAGCTGTCCGGGGCCTGTGCTCACGGGAATCCATTACCCAGCCTACGTGGCTCTCTAAGGGTGGATTTGAACTGTGTCTCGTCTTCCTTTTTCGAGGCATCTGCAAAGGTCAGTCCAGAGTTTGTTACTATTCGTACTCCTACAACTCTGAGAATTAAGCAGTCACAGTACTAAGATGCCTTCATTTATACCTGGTATCTCACTTTTTAACAACAGCTTTTGGACATCTGCACATCTATTCTCTCACATAATATTCTCAGCTGTGAGCTAGGAAATGGCTTGAAGAAATCAAGGCCTGGGAGTAAAGTGATTTGCCCAAGAACTCACACCTGGTTTTTCCTTAGGCCTTTTCATGGCTACATGATGCCAACACTTTCTACACCTAGTCTACTTTGCAGATGTGGTCACTCAATCCCAGGTGAGCCCAACAGCCCAAAGGCGACAGGAGATCCAGCACCTCCTTGGCTCAGACAAGGCAAGGGAGAAACAAAGCACTGAAATGCGGGCAGTGGGCCCCAGATGCTCAGCAGCCCTGAGGACTGCCCCACCTTGGCATCTAGTGTTCGTCCTTCTTTCACCACTGGGTAAAACCGTGATGTCTGGCTTGAGTCTTTGAGCTGTGGTGTCCGGGGAGTGCGGGGGGTCCTGGAATTGCGGTAATTTGGCGACTCTGGGACAGTGGTTGGTAGAGAGCGGGCAATGGTGGAGGGCTCAGGAGCACCAAACAACTTGTTGGCCAGGGCGTCAGTGGGAACTATAGAGACAGAGAGGGTAAGTTTTAGGATGTAAGGAAAACTCTGCAACCTGTGTACTCCAGACCTTTTCACCCATGCCAGGATCTCAAGCGACTGCCCCTCACCTTGCTGGAACCGAGGTGGCCCAGGAGGAACTTCCTGGTTGGGATCCACAGGGGGTTCAGGGGTCAGTGTGTCAAACTGTTCCCGGCTAATCATGTTGACTTTTTTGAAGTTCTCAACTTCTTGCTGCAGAGGATATGAGATGGGTGGGGAAAAATGTTAGTAAGCAGGCTGCTCCAGCCTGTTCAGGAATCAAGACTGGCAGGAAGTTGGAGAGGGCAGCTCTCACATCAACACATACAGAATTCTGGTCCCCGGGCTCTCAGCTGCCCCATCACCATTCCTAAGTCACACTGGCATGAATGTACTGCTAATCCAGAAGATGACCAAAAGAGGATAGTGCTTGCCCCACCCACCTTGCAATAAGACTGAGATCAGGCTGACAACAGCTCCTTAGGAACTCACTACAGACGCTCAAAAATTCCAGTGCCTCTCCACCTCTCCTGCCACTGTCCTATCACATAGTGACTAAGCAACTCTCTCCTTACCTCCAGCAAATACACTGCTATTTATTACACTGGCTCACCAAAGGCCAGCCACCAAATATACCACTCTGTAATATCCAACAGAGATGTGACTGTTTACAGGAAGCAATTTTCTAAAGAACCTCTTTACTCAATTTTCCATACTCACGGCCAAGATCCTTAGAAGGCTTTTAAACTTTTATATATGCCTAAATATTGACAAATAAAAGTGTCGATCTAAACCTTACTCTATTCCCCACAAAAGCGTCTACTCAATTGCTACAACGTTAATACAGATTCTCAGGTAGGACAATAATCACTTCCCTCCATGTGCATTGGTTTACATGTTCACTTGCTCTTACTGTCCCAGCATTAATCAACACCCCTTTCTCAGACATGAAAATACTGAAGCTCCGGACTGAAGCAACCTGACTAGAGTCACACAGCTATGAGCATTCCTCTTCTTCAGACTTTATAGACATCCTAGGCCCACATTCACTGCAAAATAAAAGCTTTACCTTGATCTGGGAGTACTCAGGCTCAAACTTCTCAGTCCACAGGTCCTGCTCATAGTAGAAAAGGCCATCATTAATGACCTTAGCCAGCTCGGCGCTCATCTTGGCACGTGAGGTATGATTGCCTGTACGGTCCCCCCCTGGGTGCCGGCGCATGTAAGGTGGTGTCTGGGTGACAATGAGGATCTTGTTGACATCCCGGTCATCAATCTCATAGTCAGAGTCCTCATCAGACCAGGCGGTGAAGGTGTTCTTCCTCCCATCCATCTGCTCCATCTCCTCGTCAAACAGGAAATCCAGTTCCTCTTGCTCATCCTGATCCTTCGACATCAGCTGATGGGAGGGTAGCTGCTGAGGCAGAGAGATCGGGTGGGCAAACCTGGGCTCTTCTGACTTCTAAAACAGGGATGGACCAAGGGAAGAGGGAATCACCAGGAGTCCTTGTAGGAGGAAGGCTCCAGCCCCTCAGCATGAGAAAGTCACAACTGGCTCTAGTAACACCATCAGGTCACGGTGTTCTCCTGGGAGTCAGATTCATAGGGAAAGGATGTCCCAAAGTAGTTCAGATCACATCATAGTGATTCATGAATTTAGATACCAAGTTTTCTATAGATAGGAACTGTGCTCTCATTTACCTTTATATCCTATAGTGTACCTACACTGGGAGTGGGCACACAGCTAAATTCAACAACCTGATAAATCCATTTTTCCATCTACTCAACATATGACCATGGGAACTCATGAAGTAAGAACCATAGTTGCCTTGCTTTCCATTATATACACAGTACCTAGATTAAAACCCAGATATAACAGATGTTTTACTACAATAAGTACCCACTAGTATTAGGCTCTGTATGAAAAACCTAAAAGCAGGATAGTGAGCAAGACAAAATCCCTATACTTAGAAAGCTTATAATTTAGTAGGGGGGGGGGGTGTCAACCAACCAGCCAGGCCCAATGTCATATGGTAAAGGATGTAAGAAGGATTTATGGGAGCACATAGGAAGGAGTGCTGAGACAACTGGGAATGGGAATGGTTAGTTAGGGAGGCTTCCTGGAAGAAGTGACTATCACAGGATGAATTAGTAAGCCAGATGAAGGAAGGGATAGAGTGTGCTAGGCAGAAAAGAACAGCATGTACCAAAGACAAGAGACAATGGTGCCTCCAGCAAAGAGAAAATATTTCAGTGTCAACGAATAAATTTATCTGAGACTATGGGGAAGAAGAATCCATCTATCTCACAGTATTTATCCAAAAGCAATTGCCTATTGTGTTAAGAGCTTCCCATGTAAATTCAAACCTCTCTCTTTTAAGGTTTAAGACAAGCCAGGTGGGAGTTAAGGTTCTATTTCTGGAATGAGAAACTTGAGAAACTAAGTCTGGCTCCCATCTTTCCAAAGCTTTTCTAGTCTATAAGGCCTAGACCTTGTAAAAACTCCTTGTCCATGTTCTACCCTCTTCCTAATGATTCTAGCCTGATCTTTCTAGCATTCTTATAAAGAGCTAAACTAGAGCAGTGGGGAATTCTGGATATTAATAGGCAGGAGAAAGGAAGGAGATAAAAGGCAGTCATAGTAGCAAAATAGATAAGGAAGCACAGAATTCCACAGACCCAAAGTCCAAGGTCAATTCTGAGATATCCTTACAAACTTCAGACCAAAGAGATCTCCAAAGTGAGGTACATGTGGAGAGGTGGATGGAGTAAAATTTGGTGCTTGGAAACCAAGCCATAATTTTAGTTTGAGATTAGAACATTTTAACAGTAAACTCTCACTGTAATATGTGTGTGTGTATAAATAAATAAAACTTTATTGGTTCAGTACCCATAACACAGTGGTTACAGCCACATGCACCGAGGCTGGTGGGTTTGAACCCAGCCCGGGCCAGCTAAACAACTACAACTGCAACAACAACAACAAAAATAGCCAGATGTTGTGGTGGGCTATTGTCCCAGCTACTTGGGAGGCTGAGGCAAGAGAATCACTTAAGCCCAAGAGTTTGCGGTTGCTGTGAGCTGTGATGCTACAGCACTCTACCCAAGGGAAACATAGTAAGACTGTCTCAAAACAACAACAAAAAAAAATTTACTATTTCTAGAGCAGTCTAACCCTGACTTCATTTCATCTTAAGATGGGAAAACTGAAGCTTTTTTTTTTTTTTGGAGACAGGAGCCTCAAGCTGTCCCCTGGGTATAGTGCCATGGCATCACAGCTCACAACAACCTCCAACTCCTGGACTCAAGCGAGTCTCCTGCCTCAGCCTCCTGAGTAGCTGGGACCATAGGTGCCTGCCACAAGGCTCGGCTATTTTTTGGTTGCAGCCGTCATTGTTGTTTGGCAGGCCCGTGCTGGATTCGAACCTGCCACCTTGGGTGTACGTGGCTGGCACCTTAGCCACTTGAGCCACAGGCACCGAGCTGGAAAGCTGAAGCTTTGAGATACTAAACAAGCTTCTGAAAGTTACCTAGCCATCATTGCAGGAGACTAACTCCATATCTGCTCTCTCTCCCTTCCCTTTCTTCAAGTCTAAGATTCTTATACATTGGACAAAGAGGATAGATTCAGGAGAAAGGCACTGAAAATGTATACCCAGGGATTTAAAAGACACAAATAGGCAAGAATCAAGAAGCCTGGAACATTGCTGCCAGAGGCAAAAACATCTCTTCCTATGAAAAATGCCACTCAGAGTCACATAGTAGGGCACCCTAAAAGGGTGATAACCACAAGAAATAGAAACAGGCTTGGAGGCTCAGCGCCTATAGCTCAACCGGCTAGGGCGCCAGCCACGTACACCCAAGGTGGCGGGTTCAAATCCCCAGCCGGGACCCGCCAAACAACAATGACGGCTGCAACCAAAAAATAGCCGGGCGTTGTGGTGGGCACCTGTGGTCCCAGCTACTTGGGAGGCGGAGGCAGGAGACTCGCTTGAGCCCAGG
>CAUYTI010016919.1:0-12663 GCA_963575145.1 Galago senegalensis
TCTTACCCTTTGGACTTTCAATGTTGTGGGTATCTCTGGGAGTTCCTCTTACCCTTTGGACTTTCAATGTTGTGGGTATCTCTGGGAGTTCCTCTTACCCTTTGGACTTTCAATGTTGTGGGTATCTCTGGGAGTTCCTCGCCTGTGAAGTGTTTGCCTTCATCACTCTCTGGAACATCTCCATCCTCTTCGCCACAACTGCTTTCTTCATTTATGTGAAAAAATTCTCTTTCACTCTCCATTTGAAGGAGTGAATTCTATTTGAATTTTACTTCCAGTGTTGCCACTTTACTTGCTGCCCTTTTTTTTGTTTTTTGAGACAGAGCCTCAAGCTGTCACCCTGGGTAGAGTGCTGTGGCTTCACAGCTCACAGCAACTTCCAACTCCTGGGCTTAAGTGATTCTCTTGCCTCAGCTTTCTAAGTAGCTGGAACTAAAGGTGCCCATCACAACACCTGGCCATTTTTTGGTTGCAGTTGTCATTGTTGTTTGGCGGCCCGGGCTGGATTTGAACCCGTCAGCTCTGGTGTATGTGGCTGGCACCTTAATGGCTTGAGCCACAGGCTGCAGGCCCACTTCTTTTTCTGATTAAATCATAGCTGTGGACATTAATGCTATTTGTTGCACTTTTATCTTTGTTGGTGAATTTCTACTTTCAGTTATTCATTTTTAGTAAAATGTCATGTAGACTTATCCCTGGGAAACACTACACACTTTGCAGTCTGTGGGTGATTTGAATCACACCGGCACCGGCCCATCCCCGCAGGCTCTGAAGGAAGATGTGACTGGTCCCTGCCCTGGCGCTTCTCAAGTCTGAGCAGTGATGTGTGTGCTGGAGAGCTAACAGCAAAGTTTGTCCTGTAAACAACTACTTACAACTAACGCATCAAGGAAACTATAATTTGAGCTGCATTTTGGAGGACTGGTATAACAATTAATGTTAATAATACCCAGGCAAATCCTATCCCGCCAAGCCTTGCCATGGATATGACTACTTGTGCCCTTTTTTCTTTAGCTAACAATGTTTTTCATGTGATAAGTTCACTCTGTGCCCGATGTTAATGTTTGTACATCTTGCAATATTTCCTTTTTGGTTCTGTAATTTTTCATAAGCTGTGTCATTTCAAAGAGTACGGGTTTCAGGCGGTTCTGTGGGTTTTATCAGCCTGTTTGTTTTAACCGCTGCTCTTTTTGCCTTGGTGCGTCCAGTTCTCACCCTGGGCGTTGTGTGTGTCTGCCGGCACCCTTCTGATTTCATCTGCCTTTCTCCTGGGAGGAAGTCACGTTCTCTTGGACTTCTTATTTTTGTCCGTCTTGGTTTTCTCCCCTTATTTGGCAGATCAGATCACCAGTGTTTTTGGCAGGTGAATGATGGTGCAGCTCTAAAGGCAGGGGTGATGACAGCCCCAGCATGCCTGTCTCCTGGGCTGCACTGGCCGGTCTGCAGGCCTGGTCTTCCTCGCCTGGTGCGCAGATGTGACCGTCCTTCTTTCTTCACCATGACTTTGCAGATTCCTTTTCTTCTTCCCTGTGTTAGATCTTCTGCTTTCTCTGTCTCACACCTTCTTTTCGTTTGATTTTCCCCATTTCCACAGAAGACAATTTCTAGTAATTTCCTGAGAAACAGGACACGGGGACTCTATCTATATATAGATCTTTTAAATTCCTGAGCACCTGAAAATGTCTGTCTGCCACCCTCACATCAATAATCCGACTGGATAGATAATTCCAGTTTAGAAATAAACTTTTGAAATTTTGAAGGCATCTCTCTTGTTGTTTTATTGTTCTCAACTTTGCCTTTGGGACATCTGAAACCATTCTGATCCCTAATCCTTGGTAACGCACGTTTCTCCCACCTGTGGGTGCTTTCAAGGACCTTATCTTTGTTACCAGTATATGAAATTTCACAGTCGTGTGCCATGCTGTGGGCCAGTGTAGAATCACATAACCTCAATCCTAAGGAATTTTCTTGGTTTTGTTTGTGACTCCCTGTCTCCATTTTTCCCTTTCTGAAATTTCTGTTACTTTGTATATTGATGCTCTTTAGCTGGTCTTATAATTTTTGGATCTTTTTTTCCTCCTCTTTTCTGTTTCTTTGTTTTTTCCTTTTCCTCCTCTTCTTCTGGAGATAGCCTCAACTTTATCATCCAAGTTTTTTATTAAGCTTTTATTTTTGCTATCCTATTTTTAATTTCAAGAATTTTTTACGAGTATGTTTATATGTGGACATGCCCGTACTCTAAATATTATTTTAAAAGATAATGTCCTGATTTTTTTGTGGATATAATATTTTCTCTTACTGTTTCAAGGATGAAACTTTCAGGGGAGCATTTCCCTCTCCCTGCTACTTTTTCCACATTGCTTTTTTCTTTTAGTTGTTTTATTTTCCATCTTCTATATCAGAGGCTCTCCTCAGATATCGGATAGTCCCAGGCAGGATTAAGAGTAGAGGTCTAAAACCTGATGGAGCCTTCTGAGCTTGTGAATTTGAGGTTTACTATAATCAAGTGAGTTGCTTACTGGTGACCATCAAACTCACTGTTAGGTCTTTCCTCTTGAGATACACGTGTACTCCTGATGAGTGCCTTTCCAATTTCCTGCATGGAACAGAAAAGGTCTGGAAGCGCCAGTGGTGTCAGCATCCAGCTTTGGTGTAGATTCAGTTAATAAGGCCCAAGGTTTTGTCAATTCTTTTTTTAAATTTTTATTGTTTGGGATTCATTGAGGGTACAAAGAGACTGTTAGCTAATTCTGAGACCAATGCTCTGTTTTTCTCTCTCTGGAGAATAATCTCCTGTCTGCTGCCCAGGACAGGAAGAGGCAGTTGCTGAGTGACGTGGAGGGTTGTAGGAACATAGGGATCTGATGACTTTTCAAAGAACTTTATCCCACATCTGACTAATTTACCCCAATTTCTGCTTGATTTTAAAATAACTTCTTGCTGCCATTTCCTGACACTTTTAATGATTCTGTGGTATAAATATGTTTCTTTCTCAGCTTTTCCACTAGTTGGGGTTTGGCTTTTTCATTTGGTTTCTCTAAGTCCTTTAACACTTACTCTTTGACTTTCAAACTTCTAAAATTTTGTTGCTATTATCTGCTATCCAGCTTTGGGGTGGGTTTTTTATTTTGGGGGGGTTATTTATTAAAAAATAACCCCCCCAAACTTTTGCGTTTTCTGTTTGGGTAATTTTCGTCGGGTTTTGTGAGGGAGTGCATTTGTATGTCTGAGGTCTGACAATTAAGTTGGTGAACGCATCTTGGAAATATTTGCCATGGTCACTTTCCTAACACTCCCCTTGGGAAGCTATGCACTGACACCAGTGCCTTGTCCCTCCTTCAAACCAATTTTGGACCTTTTTTTTCTAGAATGGCCATCAGGGCTGTCATCATATGAGGGCTGACAACGAAGTTCACAAACTCATCCTAGAAAAAGTGCTGAATAGCACTATGGTGACCAGATGGCAAGAGGAATACTTCGAAGGTAACCATAGTGGTATATTCAGCAATGAGGGACGTAGCCCTTTTTCTAGGATGACTTCATGAACTTCACTGTCAGAGCTTAAGTGTGTTCAATTTGCCATTTCAATCCTGAATTCCTTTATCTTTCTAAATTTGAATAATCCTATTTACAGATCTTCCATTATGACTACTGATCTCACTAGAGTCAGATGCAGACTAAAAGGCTCATCTAACTACACTTTCTCTTCTCAAAATCCACGTTCTTATGATTTATAAATGATAATATCGATTTTTTGTCTCAGCAAATACTCAAACCTCACTAAATTTTGAACTTTTGACTTTGAAAATGGATTATATGTTTATGAGGAATTAGTGAGAAATTGAATTGTACAGAGAAGAACGACTGAAGTGAATTCACTGACCACACGTGTGTGTTAAAAGACTGAGTCTGTTACGACTGACCATATGTGTGTGTTACGAGAGTGAGTCTGTTATGACTGACCACATGTGTGTGTTATGAGAGGAGTCTGTTATGACTGACCACACGTGTGTGTTATGAGAGTGAGTCTGTTACGACTGACCACACGTGTGTGTGTTAAAAGACTGAGTCTGTTCCGGCTGACCACACGCACATGTTACGAGGCCGAGTCTGTTACGGTTGACCACACGCACGTGTTACGAGACCGAGTCTGTTATGGCTGACCACACGCGCGTGTTAGGAGACCGAGTCTGTTAGGACTGACCACACATGCGTGTTACGAGACCGAGTCTGTTACGGCTGACCGCACGCGTGTGTTACGAGACCGAGTCTGTTACGGCTGACCACACACGTGTGTTAGGAGACCGAGTCTGTTACGGCTGACCACACACGTGTGTTACGAGACCGAGTCTGTTAGGACTGACCACACATGCGTGTTACGAGACCGAGTCTGTTACAGCTGACCGCACGCGTGTGTTACGAGACTGAGTCTGTTACGGCTGACCACATGTGTGTGTTACGAGACCGAGTCTGTTACGACTGACCACACGCGTGTGTTACGAGACTGAGTCTGTTACGGCTGACCACACGCGTGTGTTACGAGACTGAGTCTGTTACTAGCCACCTGTAATGTAGATTACACTCCTGCCATTAAGATGGAATGCACTTTAATCTTCACTTATTCGTCAGCAATGAGTAAATAGGGTTAGATCTGAACACATTTTTCTCAAACCAGAGACTCTACCTCACAGAAAAAAAGTTCTTTCAGTTATTAGCAAGTGCTTATCCTATGCCATGACTTTTCAAACAGGAAGCCCTAATCTTCTTTCCAGAAACAAATTATTGCTTTCACCTTAAGTAGAGGAAAAACTCTGTTATTAGTCACACAGACAGTGCTTACATTTTTCTTCCAAGACTGATTATATCAGGATGCCATAGTAGTTTTTTTCATTGGCAATCCACTTTAATAGTTCACAGTTTTCAAAGAGGCACATTGTTAGTAATTCTCACATTCTGCAGTGAGTTTTTGTTGAAGGAGGTAGAAGGGTGGGATTAAGATGAGCTTTTGTTACAATGACGCCAGAGTTGGCTCAGTCTTATATCCTGGTTTAAAGGATCAAGTGAAAAATAATCACTCCCTCTAGGAAGAAGTATCATCACATAACTTCAAGTTGTATGTGTGATTTTGTGCCATGGACTGAATTGTGTCTCACTAAAATACATATATGTTGAAGCCTAACCACCCAGTGCGACACTGTTTAGAGATGGGGGCTTGGGGATATAATTAGGTTCAGATGAAGTTATGAGGGTGAGATCTTCCTGGTGCCCTAAAAGAAGAGACCCCGGAGAGCTTCCTGTCTCTCTTTCTTTCTCTCTCTCCATTCCTGTCTCTGCCGTGTCAGGACAGAGCAGGAAAGCGTCCAGGAAGAGTGCGCTCACCAGAGCCTGATTATGTTGACAGCTGAATTTCCACTTCCAGCCTCTAGAACTGGAAGAAAATAAATTTCTGTTGTTTAAGTCACCCAGTCTATGGCATTTTGTTATGGCAGCTGCAGCTGACTGAGCTGACTGATATATTCAGATTTTCTTTCATTG
The DNA here is from genome assembly GCA_963575145.1 of Galago senegalensis. NCBI lineage: Eukaryota > Metazoa > Chordata > Mammalia > Primates > Galagidae > Galago > Galago senegalensis. The sequence goes on from CAUYTI010016919.1 coordinate 5,536, forward strand.
GTCATATAGGAGACAGCCTAGCTTCAGCCTACCCACACTCTGGAAATTATCCTAGAGAGATATTGTCTCACACCAACCCATTCTCCAGTTTTCTAATTCCCTGAGCATCAACTGAGTGTCCAGTTACTTAATTCACTTCTGACACTTTCTACCTGACATTAACATCATATCTCACAAGTCAAAGGGACACAGTCCCATAAGACTCTCCCTACTTCAAGTACCAGTTGTAAGCCTTAGGGCTCCTCTACTTTTATTGGTCTTTAAATTGGGGGTTACCCTTCACCTTCTCAGGTTCCATAATCTGCTATCCTGGTTTATAGAATTCAGGAAAACACTTTACTGTGTTCGCTGGTTTATTATAAAGAATGTAACTTGGGAACAGCCAAGTGGAGGAGACAAGTCAAGGCCTGGGGGCAGGGAGCTTCCGACCCTCTCTGGCCGTGCCACCTTCCCAGCACTGCCCCGTGTCCACCTTCCCAGCACTGCCCCATGTTCACCAGCCCAGCAAATCCTGGTGTTCAAAAGCGTTTCTGTAGAGCTCAATCTCTAGCCCTGCCTCTTTCCCCATAAGTCTGTGCTCGGGGCTGAAAGTTCTAACCCTCTATTTCATTGGTCATTCTGGTGACCAGCTCCATACTGAGGCTATCCAGGGGCCCTACCCTAAATTATCTTATTAACATAAACTCAGATGTGCTCAAAAGGGGCTGTTTATGAGAAATAAAAACCACTCAATGAGTCAGGCAATTCTGAGGGTTCTTTGCCAGGAGCCAGGGACAAAGACCACACAAGCCAAGCCTCACACACGATTGGGTGTGGTCCTTTTCTCAACAGATACATAAGGAGGGATGGGTCATTCTTTATGTCATAGATGAGGGTGCTTTTTGACTTCATGAGCAGAGAAATGACTTAAATAACAAGGAGAGTATGTTAGTATTAGAGGAAAATGCCACCCCCTTTTCATCATGCCATCACCTGTAGATTAAATAAGTGCTCCCCTTTGGAGGGACTAAGTGGTTACATCAGCTTTGCTACAGAAGAGCCTTGGCCCTTCACACTACTTAAAACAACTTTGGCAGTGATATTTTGGTTGGTGAGAAACTAATTAGAAGATGAGGCCATTTAACATACTCTTCAAGTGACCCAGAGTTTCAACCAGATGTTCAGGAAAACGCATACCTGTGCTCTTCTGTTAGCCAGTCACTTTGTTGTGACTGTCACAAGCTCTTTTGTACAGTAATTATGAAGAATAATGGCCCATCTGGTAACTTAGATGTACGTTGTTTAACTCAATTTCAGGGAAATTTGGTGATAATTACAGGCCTAGTTTTTCTGTTAAGTCTTGAAAAAGGAGCCCATTATAACCATTGAGAAAACCCTGGTGAAAAGGCAGAGGGCAGACCACGTTCCCCTAGAAGCACACACAGGAGGGACTTGTAGGATCTTTAAGTGAACACTGTGTACACACAATCTCACACAATACATACAACAAACAAACAAAAAGCTTCAAAATAATTTAAACAAAAAAGGACAAGTACAGGGAGTATAATATACAGTAATAAGAGTAATCTACTAAATCATAATCTACGTGAAGTGCTATAAATTAAATGTATAGCATTTAAATAGGATTGCATGAATTCTTGTTGGCTTCTTATGGTATTTCAACAATGTTTTGGTATTCATAGGCTCTTTTGGGTGCATTTTAAAATATTATATGTCTATAAAGCAATAGTTTTATGATTGGATCTTTCAGTAGAATTATTAAATTGGAAAAACAATTTGTTTGAATTTCATTACACTCCACTTTGTTAAAGCAAGCAAGCAAACAAACTTTGAATTGAGATTAAAGACAAAGATAAGCAAAATCCTTGCATAAGACTGTGTAAGTTTTGATTGTTTTAAAGTCAAATCAGTAACTATTGTCTTAGTGAGTATAAGGCTTTTAGGTATTAAAGTTTCAATACTGAGATTTGCAGAATTAAGAGAACTCCATATTGATTACCATTATATGTGGTAAAAGAAAAATTACCATTGTGTATCCATATGCTTTATTCTTGGGATCTGGTGAAGACTTTACTTTTTTCCTGCTGCAAACTGCCAAAACCTTGTAAGTCATTGGAAGCCAAGCATTTAATACAATCAGTTTCAATTTCCATACTTCCGACCAGGCCAGCCAAGACCCATCTTAGGCAGATGGAAAGATAAAGTTTATTTCTGGAAAACACGAAGACATTCTTATAAATATTTTTTTACCCCATATTTTTTAAATTAACATCTAATTAGCACGGGTCACATTGATTGGTGTTTATAAACTAGCTCTGCATTTTAGACCAAGATGAAATAGGCATTCTTTTTTCCCATCTCCCAATGCGATGTTTTATTTACAATAAAGAGCATATGATATTTGCAATTAGAAAAGTCTGCATGCTTTTGAAATATGGCATTCAATAAATAGGACATTTTACCTTTTACTGGTAAGCGGCAATCAGCATGTCTCGGATATTTGGGTAGATTTTTCAAAATAAAAAGTGTTTGCTTTTTTTTTTATCTTTAAGACATCTTAACATTGTAGTTAGGTGGTAAAAAAAAAAAGCAGGTTGGGCTTCAGGGAAAAATTCCGAAATTTTGTAATAAATTAGGGTAATTATGCCAACATGGTTAAATCTTAATGAAGAATAATGGTCCTTTTTTCCACTTTGGTCTGGCGCTGGGGCCTTGCGAGCGCGCGTGGCGTTACAATGCTGCCCCCTAGTGTCACACTGGGCCTCCCCCCAGGAGCGTCAGAGAAAAACAAGAAACCAGCAGAGGACGGGGGCGAGGGGATCTCCTTACATCTGGCATTTAAAACGCATGCTCCGATGCACTGTTCAGACCGCTTAAATGCAGAAATCTGGGATAATAGCGTAACACATACTTCGGTTTCTCAGTTTGTTTTCTTTTAAGTTAATGTCATCGCCGTTCTGTTCCTTGGAGTTAAACAGAGGAAACTTTCCTCCCTCGCGAGCTGCGGGATGATGGCGCTTACGCGGGGTTTGGTGAATGTGTTTTTGTTTTAATTAGTGTTGGGTTCAAGGAATTTGGCGTCTTTGAAAAAAGCACAGAGGGCATCTTTGAGGGTGGCTAGAGAATGATGCTTTTGTCTATCTTCAGAGCGGCTTTGGTAATTTCAGTAATAGGGACGCCTCTTGTGTTTGTGGCTTCACCGAATCTGCCTTCGCGTCTGTCCAACCTCAGATCTAACTGCCTGTGAGCTGCTCCGTCCACTTTTCATTCCGTAAAACTACAAATTCAAGTGAAGAAGCCTTCGGTATGATTTAGGCTGCCTTTTTTTTTTGTAAAATGTTGAATTCTATCTCCCTCCTATTTTTACGCGTGTTGCTTTAACAAAATGATTTTGAGGCCATTTCTTTTGCAAATGCATATTTTCTGACATTAGAAAACAAATCAAAGGCCACTTATCATATGAATCATTGTTACAGTCAGCCGTAATCCGCTGTGTAAAATCTCCCTGTAAGGCGCAGAGGCTGGGGGCTTAAACCTGGAGCGCATTAAATTCGTTCCAGTCCCTGGCGAATGGGCCCTGCCCGGCCTGCTGAGGCAGGCCGAGCGGAAACAGGCCGTTTATAACAAGGAGTCTGCCTTGCAAACCGTGGGGTTCATTGGAGGAAGATTTATATCCCCCACTTATATAAACATTACAAATGTGGACTGCGAGTAGGAGGGGAACCTTTATCGAAATCTCTTGAAGAGCTTTTTCATCGTGAGTAAAACGCACAGCGAGCACTGTTTGAAGACACGCCAGCTTCTCACAATCATCCTTTTCACTGCTTGGCCTGATTAAAATGTAGCATTGTGAAGACTAACCAGACCACCTACTTTTAATTTATTTTCATGATGAGACTGTGTTGGCATCCAAAGCACAGCCGAGCACTGACTGCCAAAGGAGAGAATGATCATTTTAGGATTTTTAAAAAGACAATATACGTAGTAATTATGGAAAGCCTTGAAGTAATGGCATCCGGACATCAGTTTATATCACCTCCTGATTTAAAATGATTTTTATATGTAAACACTATCCCAGATATCATGGTGTCCTTAGGATTGGAGCAGAACACGAATGAGACCCGAAATATTTGGTCCAATAACATGAAAAAGGCTAAAAGATCCCCATTTGAGATTAGAGTAGCTATTTATTTGATATTTCACATATGGTGATTCCAAGGCCTTGAGCTTCATTTCTATTTGCCTCTCATTTGGTTTTATCTCATTTTTAATATCTTGAAAATTGCCATAAAAATGTGCTTTCCTTTGGCCCAGATCCTTCTCCCAGGGCAGAGACCAGGTCATCTTTCTTCTCACACTTGTTAGCAGGAGTCTGTCTTTGATGGTGTAGTCCGTCTGGGCGGTACTGAAGCGGGGTTTTTAGGATTTCTCCAATTTCTCTGGAAGACAGCAAACTACTTTAAGCATTCTTCTCTGGTTCCCAATATTAGCTTATTGAAGCTGGGTCTTAAAACTCAGGGCTGAGTCTGAGAAGGGACATGATGAAAGCACTGGAAGGACACGGCTTGAAACCAGGACCTGCAGGAGTGTGGCGGTTACTATCTCAGGGAGTTCTGACCAGAAGGTCACCTCCTGCCCACCAGACCTATTTGTACCACTGCAAATAGAGGTAAAAACAGATTTCTGAGAAAGAATATCATTCATTTGATTCCACCAGGTATGATTAGATACGATATTAAAAAACTGGTGAAGTCCCGTCTTTCTGACCAGTAACAATACTCCTGAGAGCAGTTTGAGTGGGTCTGATTTGTAAGTTCTTATTATATACCATGCTCCATCGTAAGTACTTCAGATATATCATTATTTTTCATCCTTGCAAGGACTCAATTTTTTTACATGAGGACATTTAGGTCAGATACTCAAGTTGTGCCCACACTGGTAGCAGAGCTGGCCATTGTAGCCAGCCATTCTGACGGCAGAGCCCAGGCTTACCCACTGCATGATACAGACTCATTTTTTATTGCAACTCCATTGAGGTTTCCATATCGCATCTATAACCTACAATCCTATTACTGTCCAACTCTGCCCAGTTTAGACATTTTATCAGCAGCTGTATCTGCACCTACAGCCGTAGTGCTCACGTGTGTGGCAATGAACAAGAGAACTGACTCTTCTGTTTTATGTACTGGGTTGGAGGCAGAAGGGGTAGAGAGACGTGTGCAGAGGTCATCAGGTAGTGATGAAAAGAGCTTTTTGGTACAAGAGGCTGCTACCTTGTGTACAAGGATTAAGCTGAAGGATGTTTCTAGTTAATCTGTGTCTAATCTGTGATGGGTCCCTCCAAACAAGTTATATAAACTCCTGGCTCAAGCACTCCTTTTGCCTCAGCCTCCCAAGTAGCTGGGACTATGGCCCCCCCATGCCTGGCTAATTTTTCTATTTTTACAAAACTAGAGATTGGGTCTTGCTTTTGCACAGGTTGGTTTCCAACTCCTGAGCACCAGGGATCCACCTGCCTCAGCCTCCCAAGTGCTAGGATTACAGGCGTGAGCCCCTGTACCCGGCCAGCAGAGCTCTTAATCATTTACAGCTGCTACTTCCTTGGTTGAATAAAATTTAGTTTTTTGAGACATTTGACTTATGCTCATCGGTCATATAAAGAAAAGCATTTATATGTAATTAGAATGCATTTTTATAATGAATAACAGTCTTCAAAAGTAAGGCACAACGCACCACCTTAGTAACTTATATAATTATAGGTTCTAAAGAGATTGTGATAGATAATAGTGAATTTCTTCCTTACATAATTGGAGTAAACTTTGGCTAAAGAAAAAAAAAATCTCACCAATACAACAAATCTATTAGTAGTGTAGTAAGAAGAGGGGAAAAGAGGAAAATACTGTTGCTGTTTGTGTGTTCACCTGTGAGACAGGAAGGGTGGCCTGTGGTCGGTGGAAGGAGGAAACAGTCACGTAGCTGTCGCAATTATAGCGTTTGCTATGAAGAGGGTCATCAGGAGAGAACCAGAGTTGTCACGTAAATACGTGTTGTCTGTATGTGTGTGGCTTATGGTGTGGGGCAGGGATTCATGCAAGCTAAGTTCTAATCTATTATAATAGCAAGGCCATAGAAAATGTCAAAAAGTGATTTATAAAAGAAGGTGTAATTATAACACATTACGTGGTGACTTGATGCTGATTGCCAGAGAAACCTAAAATTCGCATAGCAAAGTATGGACGGGATCCGCCTGAGGATCCCTCCGTGGATGCTGGGAGAAGGAGAATGTGTCCCCCAGACAAGTGGGTACTGTGCAGCCCGACAAAGCAGCAGCGTGGAACTGGAGGGCATCATCTCAAAGCAGCAGCGTGGAACTGGAGGGCATCATCTCAGAGCAGCAGTGTGGAACTGGAGGGCATCATCTCAGAGCAGCAGTGTGGAACTGGAGGGCATCATCTGAAAGCAGCAGCGTGGAACTGGAGGGCATCATCTCAAAGCAGCAGTGTGGAACTGGAGGGCATCATCTCTAAGCGGCAGCGTGGAACTGGAGGGCATCATCTCAAAGCAGCAGCGTGGAACTGGAGGGCATCATCTCTAAGCAGCAGCGTGGAACTGGAGGGCATCATCTCAAAGCAGCAGCGTGGAACTGGAGGGCATCATCTCAAAGCAGCAGCGTGGAACTGGAGGGCATCATCTCAAAGCGGCAGCGTGGAACTGGAGGGCATCATCTCAAAGCAGCAGCATGGAACTGGAGGGCATCATCTCAAAGCAGCAGCATGGCACTGGAGGGCATCATCTCAAAGCGGCAGGGTGGAACTGGAAGGCATCATCTCAAAGCAGCAGCGTGGTACTGGAGGGCATCATCTCAAAGCGGCAGGGTGGAACTGGAGGGCATCATCTCAAAGCAGCAGTGTGGACCTGGAGGGCATCCTCTCTAAGCTTCAGCGTGGAACTGGAGGGCTTCATCTCTAAGCAGCAGCGTGGAACTGGAGGGCATCATCTCAAAGCAGCAGAGTGGAACTGGAGGGCATCATCTCAAAGCAGCAGCGTGGAACTGGAGGGCATCATCTCAAAGCCGCAGCGTGGAACTGGAGGGCATCATCTCAAAGCAGCAGCATGGAACTGGAGGGC
>CAUYTI010016929.1:0-24428 GCA_963575145.1 Galago senegalensis
TTCTTTTTTGAGACAAAGCCTCAAGCTGTCCCCCTGGGTGGGGTGCCGTGGCATCACAGCTCACAGCAACCTCCAACTCCTGGGCTCAAGCGAGTCTCCTGCCTCAGCCTCCCAAGTAGCTGGGACCACAGGTGCCCACCACAACACCCGGCTATTTTTTGGTTGCAGCCATCATTGTTGTTTGGCAGGCCCCGGCTGGGGATTTGAACCCGCCACCTTAGTTGTATGTGGCTGGCACCTTAGCCATTTGAGCCACAGGCACCGAGCCAAGGCCCTGAATTTCTAACAGATAAGCCCTACTCAATAATCTAAGCTGGTTGGAAATAGGACTTCTTTTGTTTTTGGTCAGAAATACAACCTTCTTATGCAAGAAGGTACAAGATAGGGATAGGGATGACAGTCTTTAAGAAAATGTTTCCATTATTAATATTTTGGGGACAGTGTAGCAGTGGATTTTCCAAAACTCATGTCTTTTGAAATTACGTCTGTTTTTAAAAATACTTGAGAAAATCAACCGTATTAAGTTTGTGGTTGTAATTTCACATGTTTAATAGGGTTTACTGGTGCTAAATATTTAGAGGACCCTCACCTGTTCAATTTATTGGCTACTTTATAAAGAAAATAAATGCTGTGTGTTTCAAGGCTTAAAAACTAGCATTTACCACGTACACTTCAAAAAACTGAATTATTTAAAACATTGCTTGCTGTTCTTATGCAGACGAGCCCTTCTTTATACATTAAATAATGAGTTGGCAAGTATTACTGACCTTTAGTTGCCCCTAAGCTAACTAGCAAGAGTTAGGGCAAGGAGCAGTAGAACCACTGAAAGATATTACAATGAACAAAACCGAGAGTAACTTCACTGATTTGTTTGCTTCCTCTAACTTTCAGCTCCTGGACGGCAGAGAAACATTGCCAGTTCCAGAATTCCTTTGGCGTCCCCACCCCCCACCCGAGAGCGACTCTGAGTCCCTTTCTCCTGGCTGTTTCTGTGCCCGTCTCTCTGGGATTATTCCTCATAGCATTTTCCGGTTGTTTTTCAGAGTAGTCACTAACTTATTATTTTCTACTTAAAATTAATTTTTAAAACGCTTTCAGTGTCTGTAAATGTTTAATATTTTCTTATTTCACTTTAGTGGAACTCTAAGAATTTATTCCACCTAACTACGGCCTTGAAGATTCTAAATTTATTTTTCTAAGAAGGCTCTTTCGCGTCTCCCACGGTGGAAGCCCTTCTCTTACGCCAATGTATTTGCTTAGGAAACACCAGATTTTATGCTCCTTTAACAGTGATTTGACCGGAAGAGGCAGTCTTCACCTGCACAACTTCTCAAAGGAGTTTCATCACAGGCACGATTTTATAGGGCTCTTTGCTTTGTTTCTCCAATTTCCTGGGCTTGTTGGAAACGCCAGACCTAGATAATCCACGTAGAAGATGGATTGCTTTTCAGGATCTTGGAAGAAGACGTATTTTAGAGAGTAATTTAAGGTTGTCCAATGCTTAATGAATAATGCGGCTGCAATTTCCCTTGGCTATTCCTTCCCTCCTTCTTTCACCTATTGGCCACTTTGCATATGAGAAGATAATTAGCAATCCATCGATAAACTAGTAATTTCAGTAGCTCTCAGTATACTTTACATAAGCAATAAAGCAGGGAGATGCTTTACCACAATAATTTACAGAGCATGTTTTGATCAGAAGTGCTCACTTTGTTTTAATCAGAACGAGCGGCCTTAATTTTCATTTTTTAATCGTTGGCAACAATATAACTTCTAAAAAATTCCTTAACTTAAAAAGAGCCAGCCATTTACGTCCTTGCACTTACTGGTCAACCTGGGCGATTTCACCTGCAGAAGCGCTCACAGATGACTCTGGGAGGAGCCCCAGGAAGGCTGGCAGAACTCCGCGGCTCTGTCCCGGGGCAGAGTCCCAGACCTCCCGGGTCCTCCACTCAGCTCCACCCCGCCCGGTGAAAAAGACGGCAACAGCCTCGGGCGGAACCCCTCGCCTGGCAGATCGGGCCTCCGGGCTGAGGCAGCCGCTGCAGGTGCGACGGGTCGGTCCGCGTTCCCGAGAGCAGCACGGGTTCTCCGCCGGGCGGGTGATTTCCGCACGTTTTCGCCTTGGGAATCGCAATCTCCGCGGTCCCCAGGCGGAACCTCAGCTTCCGTCCAGACCTAGAAGGCGTGGGTTCTGCTGGACCCGCTAGCCCGGGGAAACCTTGCCTGGAAGACCCGTAAAATGGGACGGGTCGGGTGCAACACTGCTGCTCCCTTACTGCTCCCGCCCCCCTAACAGAGCCCAGTGCCCAGGACCCCTAAGAGGCCTCCTCTAGGGAGCCCGAGACCTCCCTGAGCCCGAGGCTGGCGCTGAGACACGCCCTCGTCCGGCGGAGTGTCACAACCCCGGGGTCCCCAGACGCCGCCCCGCGTCCCGACCCCGCCCCTCGCGGCGGGGCTCAAGGGCTTCTGTGCGCGTGGGTCTGAGTCCAGTGCAGGTCGGGCCCGACGCCCCAGGGACAGGCGTGACGCGAGGACTCCAGCCGGCCCGACAGCTGTGATCTGGGACTCTCTGTCCCTTTCTTGGTCTCCGGATCCGCCTAGGGAGCCTCCTTGAGCCTGAGAGCCTCCAGCGCCCCTCCAGCGTGTCGACATGCGGTTGTCTAAGCCCGGAGCCCTGCGGTCCGCGCTTCTCCTCCTAGCCCTGGCTTTGTCCCTGCTCGGGGTCCACGGAAGGCCCCAGGGGCGCAGAGGCGCCCGAGCCGCCGACCAGGACCCGCGGCCGTTGCTTTTCCTGCCCTCGGCCCGGGCCCGCCCGGCTCCCGGCGCCTCCCGGAACGCAGGTAAGATGTCGCGTCCCAGCCCGTCCATCCCCTGCCTTGCGCCCAGGTCGTACTGGATTCCTCTCCAGCTCCCTGTGGGAAGCCTGAGTTAGGCAGAGAACCGGACTTCTCTGCAGATTCCTGGCTCTCGGGGAAAGAGGTAATGGACTGGGATTAAAATGAACAAAACCCAGTTGGCAAAGGGGCGGGTGATCTACACGGTGATCACGTTCCCATGTGGGAATTCATTTTGGAAACAAACTGGTAGAGCAGCCGAAAGACGTGGGTTTCCGCCCCGCTGGTCCAGGGATAAGAGACGGATTATGCACCTGTGGGCGCCTCATTTCTGGGTCTTCTGGGGTTTTGAGAATCAGCCAGGGCTACCGGCCGCGGACACCTGAACATGCTCGGGATGCCCCATCCCTCCGCCTTCCAGCTTGCCGCGGACAGTGGGTGACCACAGCGGAGTCCAGGAGGCGGCTTAGGTTTACCAGGACCTTTCCTCAGCCGGTTTAGAAGGGCTTACAGCGCTGCCGGCTGCTCCCAAATACACTCTGGACACTCACGTCCCTGCCTTTTTTTTTTTTTTTTTTTTTGAGACGGTCTCACTCTGTCACCCTGGGTAGAGTGCCGCGATGTCACAGCTCACAGCAACCTTAAATTCCTGGGCTCAAGAGATCCTCTTGCCTCTGCCTTCCAAGTAGCTGGGACTACAGGCGCCAGGCTCCTGCTACTTAGATGCCCAAGGGAAGTGGGAGGAACCAGGAGGGAGAAAAAGTAGCCACCATACAGGGTAACCAGACGCCAAAGGAAGAGAAGTCCTGCAAAGTCGGAGGAAGTGAAAAGCCCCGGGGAAAGGAAGTCAGGGGAGAAGGAAGTGAGGGTGGAGGAGAGACGCCGGGGAAAGGAAGTGGGGGGAGGAGTTGAAGGGAGGTGGCTCATTACACCCATCCCTGAGTCTGTGAATGGAACACATGGATGTGGATCAGGGACAAGCAAAGACATAGAAACATGGGAATAGAGAGGATAAGGACCTAGCTGGATGTTCTCATGGGACATGCTGAGGGAGTGGCAGGGGGTATAGTTCTTTGGGGGGAGGAAAGAAGACCTTGATCTTCCAGGTCCTGGGGATCAAGGACTTTCATCCCTGCTGGATGGGCCTGGAATTCTGTCCCCGTGATTCTGAGCAACATAGTAAGCTCTGTCTCCCAGTCCTAGTGTACCTGTTCTGGGTTCTGGAATCTTTGCTGCACCTGCAGTCTGTATCTTTCTCTTCATAGGCAACTTCTCTAAATACAAATGTGAGGCTGGAGGTGAGGGGATCACTCCCAGGCAGAGGGTACAATAAATCGAAAAGTTTGAGGCAGGAAGGGCCAGCCAGCATGCTCCTAGGTTCTGGGAGGACAGGGGAGGAGGTGTGTGTCAGGGTCCCAGAGGCTCATGACTCACCATGCTTGGCTCTCTTTCCTTTCCATAGCCCACTCGTTGTTCATTCATGTGCTCAGCCATTTGTGCAGCCATCAGCACACACTTAAAGCCACTCCAATGGACTCCAAACATGAAGTTAAACAACATTGTCGACTGTTCTTGAGTAGCTCAGTTCTGTTAATAAATCCTGCCTCAAATATCAGTGCACTGGTGTCATCATAGCTTACTGCAGCCTCAGACTTCTGGGCTCCAGAGGTCCTTCTGCCCCAGCCTCCTGATTAGCTGGGACTGCAGGCACCTACCATGTCTGCCTATTTTTTCCTTTCTGTCATCCTTCCCACCTCCCTAGTTCAGACCCACATGAACATTCCAGTGACCCATTGGCTCCCCTGGCAGTCTGTCTCATTAGGAGGGGGACAGAAAGTACATGTCATCACCAGCTTCTCCCCCTGCCCTCTCTTCCTGTGCTCCCCTCCCCTTGTCTCTGATCATCACTAAGCAGAATGGAACAAACAAGGAATCCCATTTCAGACTCTGCTGAAAGAAGGGGGGCATCCAAGTTCTTACTCACTAAAAAAGAGGCAGGACCAGAAGGCTGAGAGATGGCATGATAGCAGTAAGAAAGAGGTTTGAAGGAATTTGCAGCAAAAAAGAAATTGGTGTGAAGTGTAGGAAATAGGGGTGTGAGGGGACTGTCACAAAGGTTTGTGTGTATCATGTCCTCTTTGCTACCTCTGACTTTCAAGAGATTTCTGTAAATATTGACATTATTCCTGCAGACTTTCTGAAGTCAGATTTGTGCTTGTTCTTGTTGATATTGTTTTAATGTACAAGCTTACTGACATGGAGCTTAGAGGATGTGAAGGCCATGTTGGGGAGATTATTCCAAACAATTGCAAATGAGCATTTTTAGTAAGTAGACTGGGGTTGGTCCCTCCCAAGTCACAAATCTGCAGTGGCTTCTCTTGATGTGCCAAGAAATCCCTAACTTCTTTGTCAGGGAGACAGGACATTCACATCCCTTTGTGACCTCCCCACCTACTTTCTGTGGTGCTTACAGGAGCTTGCAGCTCTGCCTCTGTTTCTGGCTGTGTGCTCTTCTGCCAGCTTCTGGAACATGCTTCCTTCACCTCTGCCATTGGAATCTTGTGCATCCATTTAGGCCTTCTTCCTTTGTGATGTCTTTGTAATTATTTCCATGTTCAAAAATACGTGGACTCTAAAATCACTTCACAAATATGTTTGCAGATCTGTTAAGACTTCAGAATACTCCAGATATACTTGAATGCTGCAGGGACTTATATAATAATGGAATTTTATTTGTACAACCCAAATTTCCTCTATGGCAAGTCTGTTACTATGATATCTGCTCACTTAGATGGTCATTCCTGATAAGTGACAATTTCTTCCCAAACAAATAATAAAAAAGGTTTTTTGGCTGCTTTGCATATCATCAAGAAGGGGATATAGAGGAGTACTTTTAAAAAATTGTTTTTATGGGCGGTGCCGGCTATGGGCGGTGCCGGCACCCTACTCTCAAAGGAGAGAGGTGGCAAGTTCAAACCCAGCCCTGGCCCAAAACTGCAAAATATAAAAGAAAGAAAAGAAATTGTTTTTATTATATTAAAGTATGCAAAATGATGCAAAAAGAAATTGTTTTATTATATTAAACTATGCAAAATGATGTTTTAATATACATACACATAGTGACTCGGCACCTATGGCTTAAGCAACACCAAAAATATATTACTGGGATCTGATCAAGCTAAGAAGCTTCTGCACAGCCAAGAGCACAGCAAGTAAAGGAGACAGACAGCCTTCAGAATGGGAGAGGATATTTTCAGGTTGTGTTTCCGACAGAAGTCTGATAACTGGAATCTACAGAGAACTCAAAGTAATCAATGAGAAAAGAACAAACAACCCATTTTCTTGAGGGGAAGATACTTGAACAGAAACATCTCTGAAGAGGACAGACAAATGGTCAACAAACACATGAAAAAATGCTCATCATCTTTAATCATAAGAGAAATGCAAATCAAAACCACTTTGAGTTATCACCTAACTCTGGTAAGATTAACCCACATCACAAAATACCAAAACTAGAGATGTTGGTGTGGAAGTGGAAAGAAGAGAACGCTTCTACACTGCTGGTGGGATTGCAGACTAATACGGCCTTTTTGGAAAGAAGTTTGGAGAATTCTCAAGGAACTAAAAGTTGACTTACCCATTGATCCTGCAGTTCCTCTACCTGGTATCTGCCAGATGATCAAAAATGATTTTACAACAAAGACAATTGCACTAGAATGTTTATTGCAGTCCAATTCATAATTGCCAAGTCATGGAAGCAGCCCAAATGCCCATCAAACCATGAATGGATTAACAAATTGTGGTATATGTTATCATGGAATACTAAGCAGCCATAAAAAAGGATGGAGACTTTACAGCTTTTACATTTTCCAGGATAGAACTGAAACACATTTTTTTAAGTAAAGTATCTCAAGAATGGAAGAAAAAGTATCCAATGTACTCAATACTATTTTGAAACCAACATATCGTCACCTACACATCCATATGAATGATAAAACACAACAATAGTCCAGAAGGAAGGAGGGAAGAAGAGGGAGGGGGAGGGGAAAGGGAGGGCAGGAGGAGGGAGGGTATTGGGTGGGACCTCACCAAATTATGTAACAGTGCATAATGCAATGGTGCATTTCAAAACTATTAAGAATACAGTATAAATGTCTGGAGGTAGGGTGTGGTGGCTCACATCTGTAATCCTAGCACTTTGGGAAGCTGAGGCAGATGGATTGCCTGAGCTCACAGGTTTATGACCAGCCTGAGCCAGAGCGAGACCCCACCTCTAAAAATAGCCAGGCATTGTGGTGAATGCCTGTAGTCCTGGTTACTTGGGAGGCTGAGATAAGAGGATCACTTGAGCCCAAGAGTTTGAGGTTGCTGTGAGCTATGACACTATGGCACTGTCTCTGTCTCAAAAAAAAAAGTATAGTATAAATGTCTTACTACAATAAATGAGATGATGGTTATGTTAATCAGCTTGATGTTAGCATTCCACATTGTATATCAAATCAGCACATTGTACCCCATAATTTTACACGGTTAAAAAAAATTGATGAGGGAGGCAGATGGCAACTGTTTTTATTAAATAAAACCTAGAAATTTTTACAAAATGCTTAATTGACATGAACATTTTGTTCATGTTGGTCCAGCATAATGATCAGGTATTACACCTTTGTTTTGATTCTCTCCAAATCCTTTACACAATTGTCGTGACCTATGACAACATACACTGTAGACTTGTGCTGTCCCACACAGCAGCCATGAGCCACATGTGGCTTTTGAGCAGCTGAAATGTGGCTGTATGTATTTTCAAAATACATACTGGATTTTGAAAACTTAGTATATAATAATGTAAAAATGTCTCATCAGTAATTTTAAAATATGATTACATGTTGAAATGGTAAGGGTTTTGATACATTTGGTTAGATAAAAGAAATAAATTTATGTTTTCTTTTACTTTTTTAATATGTTTACTAAAAAATTTAAAATTACTTATGTGGCTCACATTTCTGTCATGATAGACATTGCTTTCTTAGACCATTTTTTGTCAGAGATCAGTCAACTAATTCTGTTTTTTAGAGTAGTTCTCTTATATCCAGTTGTCCATTGATATTCTGTGGATCATAAACTATGGTAAGGCTGGGCATCCTGGCTCACACCTATAATCCTAGCACTTTGGGAAGCTAAAGGGGGAGGATTGCTTGAGGCCAGGAGTTTGAGACCAGCCTGAGCAACATAGGGAAACCCTGTTTCTACAAAAAAAAATTTAAAAATTAGCCAGACATGCTGGCATACAGTCCTGTCATCTCAGCTACTCAGGAAGCTGAGGCAGAAGGATTGCTTGAGCCCAGGAGCTCAAGGCTGCAGGCCTTGCACTCCTCCTGGGTGATAGAGTGAGGAGAACTTGTTGCAAAAAAAAAAAAAAAAAAAAAGAAAGAAAGAAAGAAAAGAAAAGAAGAAGAAGAGGAAGCATAGTTATATCATTCCCAGCCTAAAACTCTTTGACTTTTCATCACCATAGAATCCCACGAAATTAGGTACAAAGTGTGTAAATGACTGTAAGGTCCATCTACACCTGTCTCTCTCCTTCAGCAACCTGGATATTCCTCAGATACTTTAACACCCTGCAGTCCCTCCGGCTTCCATCTCTTCTTAACTTGTTACCTCAGGCTCATTACTTCGGTTGTCAATTTAAACATCACTTTTCTGTTTTAGTTAAATCAATCTGTTATATATTCCTGTATTCTTATCCAGTGTTTATAGCTTGAAATTAAAATTCAAGTGTATTAAATTTGTAGTTGTCTTGGTGGCCTCTATTGAGTGCGAATGAGGCATTGAATATTTCCATCTGAAGGTTGACAACTGTCTCGGCTTTCCATTCCTGGAAGGGGGCCAGCTGCCCTCCATCAGCAAAGCACTCTTGCACAGGCTCCGGTGGTAACAAGCAGTAACATGGCATCCCTTTCCTTAAGAAACCCGCAGGCAAGCTCAGTGCATTGTCATGCTCATCAGAAGGTGGCAACTGCTTTGATAAAAGTTACTAAATGTGTTACCAAGGTAAAGAGGGTGAAGAGAGGACAATTTTCTTTAAATATGTAATTCTCTACAAACCTGAATGCCCCAGGTTTATTTTACAGATTAAAATTGTAGTGTAAGTGCTTTTGGACATAGAATTATTTATACAGTCTTTGAACGTGCTTTAGTCATAATGCATGGAGGTATGTCCACTGCACTCAGCTGGCTGGCTCACCTTTCAGAAAGTGCCAGCCCCAATGTCACACAGAGGATAGATGCCACAGAAGCTGAGTTTGGCTGCATTTCGTTTCTGAGAAGAGTTGGGGAAAGACCTGTGTTCAGTCTGGAATATTATTGACAAGAACACTGAAAGATTTACATGAAGAAATACTTTTATATTTATGGCTATTTTGTGTTTCTGCATTAGTTTTAATTGTAAAATGCAGCCATTCATTGTCAAATGGGAGTCCGGAGGTGAGGGCGGAGCAGGGTGGGGGGTGAGGGTGGGCGTGGTGATACATGTTCACTCCCCGTTTTATTTATATCGTGTTTGACTTGCACAGGGGTCATGTTACAGTAGAGTGATTGTAAGTTTAAATGTGCAACTGCCAACCAATCTTCAGAGTTGCATGAGCTCTTGATTGGTTTTATAAATTGCTTTTCTGGATGACCTGTTTTTAGTGATGAGTACAGGTAAAGTCTGAGATACAGTTTGATTTTTAAATTTTATTTTATCTTAAGCACAAACCTTTTAAGTGGAAGAAGAACATTGTGTCCTGAAGTACATTAGTTCATTTGCTCAACTATTACAGAAAACAGAGGTTCCAGGGAGGGGAAGACTGGTCAGCAGGCCTCTGTGGGAGTTGGCACCAACATGATGCCTCCGACCAGCCTTGTGGCAATGGACGGAGAAGAAAGGGCCTAGGTGTACGGTAGTTTTTGGAAATTGGTGTAGTGGTGAAGGAAAGAAGAAGTCAAAAATAACTTCGTGATTTCGGACCTGAGCAAGGAATCCAGAGTGATAGATGTCATTTACTGAGACTGAGTAACAGGGCTGGGCAGAGGGAAAATCAGACATCTATCTGTGTGCCTTTGGGATGCCTGTAAGCTCCCCGGCGCGAGCGATACTGCAGGAAGTCAGCTCTACTGGCCTTCCTCATACTCAGGGAAATGGTCAGAGCTGGAGACACAGATTTGGGATCAGCTACATAAATTACCATGGATTCATGTATTTAGTGCTTTATTAAGTGTATAGTAAGGATATGTATATTTTTTTATTTCTCTACCCCACCCCTTGTATTAGCTCATCTACTGTCTTCATATTAGAATTCTTGTGATGCTTTATCAAGAAGAATGTTCCACCTCCATCCAGGTTAATATAAAAGATGTAAAGGGTATAAAGGTGGAAAGTGTGTTCCACCTCCATCTTTTTAATGGCTGAATAGTATTCCATGGTATACATATACCACAGCTTGTTAATCCATTGCTGGGGTGGGGGGTTGTTTCCACATTTTGGCAATTTTAAATTGAGCTGTGATAAACAGTCAAGTGTAAATGTCCTCATGATAAAAGGATTTTTTTTCCTTCTGGCCAGATGCCAGTAATGGGATTGCAGGATTAAATGGGAAGTCTGATAATAAGGATATTATTAAAGATGGAAATGAATTCAACAAATTCTGAACTTTTTTTTTCTTTTTAGAAATAGTCTCAAGAGATTTGAGCTTTAAAGACAAAGACAAATTCATTAAGCATTTCACAGGTAAGTATAAAATTTATCAGTGAGTCCATTAAATAAAAAGATTGTCCCCAGATTACTATGTTCAGCCTGTGGGGAGATGGATATATGCTATTAACATGTATTGCCTATAATGTAAAACATTTTTTTTTTCTCTACGAGACAGTGCCTCACTGTTGCCCAGACTAGAGTGCCGTGGTGTCATTGTAGCTCACTGAAGCTTCCCAATGCTGGGCTCAAACTATCCTCCTGCCTTAGCCTCCCAAGTAGTTGAGAGTATAGGCTCATGCCACTATATCTGACTAATTTTTAAATTTTTTATGGAAACAAGGTCTTGCTGTGCTGCTCAGGCTGATCTTGAGCTTCTGGGCTCAAGCAATCCTCCTTCCTCAGCCTTCCAAAATGCTGGGATTATAATGTGAGCCAGCATGCCCTGTTCAGATCAAAATGATGGACCTGAGAATTAGTGGAGATACACCTGCAGACTGAGGATAGGGACAGGTATTGAGGAGTTCAGGCAGCTGTTAGTGCTATGACTGTAGCCTCCCCTGCTTCCATCACTTTCATTAAAAGCAGACTCCAAAGGAAGGGATGAGAGTCTTGACGGGGATTCATGGGTGAGAGAAGGGAAGTCTCAGACCCTGCACACTTTATCGCAGCCCTTTACATAGCCATAAGACACACGTTACCATAATTAGGAAATGGAATAAATGCCTTTGAACAGAAACATTAATTTCTATTTAATAAAAAACTAGGAAACAAAAAGTTAAACAAAGGATACTTAGTTTTTATTATTCATATCCACTTTGCTCCCTACAGATTTTTTTCTCCTGTCTAGAGCTTCCTCCTCTAATTTTTCTAGACAATTCTACTGAAGGGGAAGATTTTATTATATGAGATATTGAGGTTCTGGAATGAATTTAGATAATTTTTCACAAACCATAACTCACTACCTCCCACCCAGTCTGGGTGAGGGGAAGAGCTCTCAGGCAAGTTCTTTTAAGGTCTTGGAAGGGTGTAAATTACATTTATCTCTACCCATAAAGTGCTAGCAAATTGTTTGGAAAACACGCCTATGTTTATAATAAGCATTCTTTTCCTGCCCGTTAGGGCCCGTCACATTTTCAGCTGAATGTAGCAAGCATTTCCATCGACTCTATTACAATACCAGGGATTGCTCAACACCAGCTTGTAAGTAGCTTTGGCAGTTTTTTCTTTTTTTTAATCTTTATTCAACAATAAATGCTTGTAATTTTAAGCATCAACTATCTGCGGGTGGAAAGCAATAGACTAAACACTGTATGAGATGCTATTTATAACACTGACAGTGCCTAAGAGTTGTCCATGTTGTTGAAACTATGAGGAATGAATCCACATTCTATTTGGAAATATATCCAAATCCAAAAATAGCCAGATTTTCTTAAAGACCAAAATGTTTGTCAGGATTTAAACCTCTTATTCTTATTCAAATGCCTTGCCATAAATAAAGTACTCTTCACATAAATGAAAAAAAAAAAGAAGCTATGAACTGCAAGTTTCCTTGGATATTATTGTAAAGTAAATATTTTTTGCATCAGATCATTTATGTAATGGGCACTGGATATTTCTGATTAGTGACAGCAAGTATTTTAAAGTTTGCTCTAGTGAAATTCTTTTGGTTACTTAAGTTACTAGAGTTAATAATAATTCAAAACATAATATTTAGGTGCTATCATTTAAAACACTCTATGTTTATGAGTGATAATTCAGTTGGCTGTTTTTAAATTCCTTTCTAAGCCTCAAATTTCCTTTTAAAGAAAATTAATTCTGGAATTTTGTTTCTTTTTAACTAGATTGTTCATCGTGAGGAATATTTCATTTTATTCAGGATGTTGAGTCATATTCGTTATGCTTTTTTTTTCTTAGAGTCAGAGTCTCACTTTATGGTGCCCTCAGTAGAGTGCTGTGGCATCACAGTTCACAGGAACCTCCAACTCCTGGGCTTAGGAGATTCTTTTGCCTCAGCCTCCCAAGTAGCTGGAATACAGGTGCCCACCACAACACCCAGCTATTTTTTTGTTGCAGTTAGGCAGGGGCTGGGTTTGAACCCACCACCCTTTGTATATGGGGCCGGTGCCTTACTCACTGAGCCACAGGGGCCACCCATATTTGTTATACTTTTTTCCCCAATGGGTATTTACTTTGGAAGAAGTGATCAGGTTGGATTCAAGGCAAAATGACTAACCGATAATCCAAGGTGGTGGAGAAAGCACAAGTTTTCAGATCAAACTGTTTACTAGTTATGAGATAATTAAAATTTTGAGGCTCTTTTCTCATTGCCAAAGTGAATATTATAATAGCTCCTTTCTGATTGTGTTATTAGGAGAATTGATTAAAACATTCATGCACTTTAATAAGCACTTTACATATTAGGTACTTATTAAAATGTACCTATCATTATACGAAATTAGTCACAATAATTAACATAATTCCTTTCACATTTATAGGCACCATTTGCATAATTTCTCTTTAAATGTTTTTCCTAGATTACAAGAGATGTGCTAGATTGCTAACAAGATTGTCAGTGAGTCCACTGTGCTCACGGACCTAGAAAACCTATCCTGTGAGTATGGAATTATTTTTCTTATCCTGTTTAATAGTTTAATTTTTTTCATGTTTTTTCTTATATAGAATAATTATATATATTTAAAGAGTACAGTGTGACTTTTCAATACTTGTGTATCTTAAATATTTATCATTTCTTTGTTTTATAAACATTAAAAAAACTCTTCTTCCAGCTTTATGAAAATATATAATAAGGTCAGGTGTGATGGCTCACACCTGTAATCCTTAGCACTCTAGGAGTCCAAGGCAGGTGGATCCCTTGAGCTCATGAGTTTGAGACCAGCCTAACCAAAAGCAAGATCCCTCATTTCTACTAAAAAAACAAAACAAAACAAAAAACAAAAAAATTATTCAGGTGTTCTGGCAGGTACCTGAACTCCCAGCTACTTGGGAGGCTGAGGCAAGAGGATTGCTTGAGCCCAGGAATTTGAGGTTGCTTTGAGCTATGACACAACGGCATTCTACCCAGGATGACAGAGTGAGACTCTGTTTCAAACAAAACAAAATATATAATAAATTACAGTTAACCATATTCACTCTACAGTGCTAAGCTCACCCTGTCAGTACTTACTTCTTCTATATCTAGCTCTAACTTGTATCTGTTAACCACCTTCTCCCATCCTTCCCTTCACCCTTCCCTTCCAGTTTCTAATGCCCACAATTCTACTCTCTACTTACATGAGCTCAAATTTTTAAGCTTCCATTTATGGATGGTGATAACTGGTATTTATCTTTCTGTGCTTCTTTTATTTCACTTAACATAATGTTCTCCAGACTCATTCATATTGCCTTGAAGGACAAAATTTCATTCTTTTTTTATGACTGAATAGTATTGCATTGCATATATTTTCTTTGTCATTCATCTACTGATGGACATTTAGTGTGATACTACATCTTGGCTTTTTTGAACAGTACTGTAATAAACAAGGGGGTGCAGCTATCCCTTGAGTGTACTGATTTCTCTTTCTTTGGATAAATAGTGGGATTTGGGGTCCTATGCTCTGTTTTTAGTTTTTTGAGGACCCTGCACGCTGTTATTCAAACTGGCTGTACTAATTTATACTCCCTCAACAGCGCGTGAGGGTTCCCTTTTCTCTGCATGCTCACTGCCATTTGTCGTTTTGGTCTTTTTGGTAATAGCTATTTTCACGGGGGTGAAAAGATATCTCATTGAGGTTATGATTTGCATTTCCCTGATAATTAGTGATGTTGCGTGTTTTTTTTTTTTTTTTTGGCCATTGGTTTGTCGTCTATTGAGAAATGTCTATTCAGATCCCTTTTCCATCTTTAAGTCAGATTTTTTTTCTATTGAATTCTTTGTATAATCTGGATATTAGTTCCTTGTCAAATGAATAGCTTGCAAATATTTTCCCTATTCTACAGGTTGTTTCTTCACCCTGTTAATAGTCTAACTTAGTTAAGAAAATTTTGAAGAATGTAAGAAGCCATAACGCTAACTAATCTTAGCAATACTCAGTGAACTTAAGCTGTGGGTCTTCCACTAAGTGTTAAAACTTGGTTTAAATGCACAGGTTGTTTCTTGAATTAATTTTAATCACTCAACTGTACAAATGGAACTTTACCCTGGAAGTGAGAACAATGTAACTTAAAAATTGTACCCTCATGCTAATTTGAATAAAGTTTTTAAAATTAAAAAAATGCACAGATTGTTTTTTGAATTAATTTTAAATTAATCACTCAACAGTGATTGAATTAAGTGAGATTAAATAAATAGAATTTTGGCAATCTTCCCAGCTCTGAATGATTTTTAAAAAATATTTCAGTGTTCGGTGTTACTTTATCATTGTGTGAAAACATTATGTAGATAGACATTAGTTGAACAAAACTACCTCTAGGTCTATCATTTTTTTTTTTTTATTGTTGGGGATTCATTGAGGGTATAAGAAACCAGGTAACATTGATTGCATTTGTTAGGTAAAGTCCCTCTTACAATTGTGTCCTGCCCCCAAAAGGTGTGCCACACACCAAGACCCCCCCTTCCGTCTCTCTGCTCTTCTTTTAAACCCCCACCTCTGTCCCTCCTTCTCTCTCTTTCTCTGCTCTCCCCTTCCCCCCTCACCATGTGATTAATTGTCCTCATATCAAAATTGAGTACATAGGATTCATGCTTCTCCATTCTTGTGATGCTTTACTAAGAATAATGTGTTCTACTTCCATCCACATTAATACAAAGGCCGTAAAGTCTCCATTTTTAAAATGGCTGAACAGTATTCCATGATATACATACACCACAGCTTGTTAATACATTTCTGGGTTAGTGGGCATTTAGGCTGTTTTCACATTTTGGTGATTGTAAATTGAGCTACAATAAACAGTCTAGTGCAAGTGTCCTTATGGTAAAAGGATTTGTTTCCTTCTGGGTAGATGATGCCCAGTAACCTGATTGCAGGATCAAATGGGAAGTCTAGCTTGAGTTCTTTGAGGTTTCTCCATACTTCCTTCTAAAAAGGTTATATTACTGTGTTTCCCCAAAAATAAGACATTGTCTTATATTTATTTTTTCTCAAGAAGACACACTAGGGCTTATTTTCAGGGGATGTTTTATTTTTATTAAATATAATACAACAATCTACATTTATTCAAATACAGTTAAGTCATCTTCTGGAACCTAACAGGGGGAGCCAACCTTGTTGGTGGGGCTGGAGCTAGTGATGCATGAACTCCTTTCCTCTAGCCGTTCACGTGCGCAATAGGATGCCTGCAACCACGGTTACCACATGCGCACCTGTGCAAGTGCAAATAGCTTGGAGAAAGGAGCCGTGGCAGATAAACGGTATTCTGGTCTTCCTTACCGCTCTATGCCAAAATGCATGGTGTGGTTATGCAGCGTATCTGCGTAGCCACGCCCATCATTAGGTCTTATTATTGGGGTAGGGCTTATATTTAACAAATACATAGAAATCCTGCTAGGGCTTATTTTTGGAATAGGTGTTATTTGGGGGGAAACACGATAGTTTGCAGTCCCACCAGCAGTGTAAAAGTGTTGCCTTCTCTCCACATCCATGCCAGCATCTGCAGTTTTGATATTTTATGATGTGGGCCATTCTCACTGGGGTTAGATGGTATCATCAGGGCGTTTTTTTTTTTTTCGAGACAGAGCCTCAAGCTATCCCCCTGGGTAGAGTGCTGTGGCTCACAGTAACCTCCAACTCCTGGGCTCAAGCGAGTCACCTCAGCCTCCCAAGTAGCTGGGACCACAGGTGCCCGCCATAACACCTGGCTATTTTTTGGTTGCAGCAGTCATTGTTGTTTTTGGTGGGCCCAGGCTGGATTCGAACCTGCCACCTTAGGTGTATGTGGCTGGTGCCTTAGCCACTTGAGCCACAGGCACCGAGCCTCAGGGTGGTTTTGATTTGCATTTCTCTAATAATTAGAAATGATGAGCATTTTTTTAAATGTTTGTTAGCCATTCATCTGTCTTCTTTAGAGAAGGTTCTATTCATGTCTCTTGCCCATTAATATATGGGATTGTTGGCTTTTTCTCATGTGGATTAATTTGAGTTCTCTATAGATCCTAGTTATCAAGCTTTTGTCTGATTCAAAATATGCAAAAATCCTTTCCCATTGGGTAGGTTGTCAATTTGCTTTGGTTGTTATCTCCTTAGTTGTACAGAAGCTTTTCAGGTTAATTAAATCCCATTTGTTTATTTTTGTTGTTGTTGCAATTACCATGGCAGTCTTCTTCATGAACTCTTTCCCCAGGCTGATATCTTCCAGTGTTTTTCCTATGCTTTCCTTGAGGATTTTTATTGTTTCATGCCTTAAATTTAAGTCCTTTATCCATCTTGAATCAATTTTTGCGAGTGGAGAAAGGTGTGGGTCCAGTTTCAGTCTTTTACATGTGGATATCCAGTTCTCCCAGCACCATTTGTTGAATAGGGAATCTTTCCCCCAGTTTATGTTGTTTGGTTTATCAAAAATTAGGTGGTTTTACGATGTTAGTTTCATTTCCTGATTTTCTATTCAATTTCAAATGTCTGTGTCTCTATTTTTATGACAGTACCATGCTGTCTTGATCACTATGGCTTGGTAGTACAGTCTAAAATCTGGTATGCTGATGCCTCTGGCTTTGTTTTTATTACTAAGAACTACCTTAGCTATATGGGTTTTTTTCTGGTTCCATACAAAATGCAGAATCATTTTTTCCAAGTCTTGAAAGTACACTGTTGATATTTTAATAGGGATGGCATTAAATCGGTAGATCGCTTTGGGAAGTATAAACATTTTAACAATGTTGGTTCTTCCCAGCCATGAGCGTGGTATGTTCTTCCACTTGTTAATATCCTCTGCTATTTCCTTTCTTAGGGTTTCATAATTTTCTTTATAGAGGTCCTTCATCTCTTTTGTTAAGTATATACCTAGGTATTTCATTTTCTTTGAAGCTATGGTGAGGGGAGTTGTGTCGTTAATTAGCCTCTCATCTTGGCTGTTATTGGTGTATACAAAGGCTAGTGACTTGTGGACATTGATTTTATATTCTGAGACCTTACTGTATTTTTTGATAACTTCCAGGAGTTTTGTGGTTAAGTTTTTGGTCTTCTCTAAGTATAAGATCATATTGTCAGCAAAGAGGGAGAATTTGACCTCCTCTGCTCCCATTTCGATGCCCTTTATTTCATTGTCTTGCCTAATTGTATTGGTTAGAACTTCCAGTGCTATGTTGAATAGTAATGGTAACAGAGGACAACCTTATCTGAGTCCAGTTCTATTTTTTTTTTTTAAGACAGAGCCTCAAGCTGTTGCCCTGAGTTGAGTGCTATGGCATCACAGCTCACAGCAACCTCCAACTCCTGGGCTCAAGCTAGTCTTCTGCCTCCACCTCCCAAGTAGCTGGGATTACAGGTGCCTGCCACAATGCCTGGCTATTTTTTGGTTGCAGCCATCATTGTTGTTTGGCGGGCCTGGGCTGGATTCGAACCCACCAGCTCAGGTGTACGTGGCTAGCACCTTAGCCGCTTGAGCCACAGGCACTGAGCCCTGATTCCAGTTCTAAGAGGAAAAGCTTTCAGTTTGACGCCATTCAGTTAAATATAAGCTATGGGTTTGTCCTAGATAGCTTTGATCAGTTTAAGAAATGTGCCACGTATGCCTGTACTCTTCAGTGTTCTAATTAGAAAAGGATACTGGATTTTCTTGAATACTTTTTCTGCATCTATTGAGAGGATCATATGGTCTTTGTTTTTGCTTCTATTATGGTGAATAACATTTATGGACTTGTGTATGTTAAAGCAGCCTTGCATCCCTGGGATGAAACCTACTTGACCATGTTGTATG
The DNA here is from genome assembly GCA_963575145.1 of Galago senegalensis. Lineage (NCBI taxonomy): Eukaryota > Metazoa > Chordata > Mammalia > Primates > Galagidae > Galago > Galago senegalensis. The sequence goes on from CAUYTI010016929.1 coordinate 18,478, forward strand.
ACTTTTTTGATGATAAGCTGTAATTTTTTGGCTAGGTTTTTGTTGAGAATTTATGAGTCTATATTCATTAGTAAAACTGGTCTGAAATTCCCCTTTTTATTTGGGTCTTTTCCTGGTTTTGGTATCAGGGTGATGTTTGCTTCATAGAATGTGTTGAGGAAGATTTCTTCCTCCTCAATTTTTTTGGAATAATTTCTGCAGTACAGGAATAAGCTCTTCCTTGAAGGTTTGGGACTTGGTCACAGCCAGAGATGGTTGTGCTGAGTCCAGAGGTGAGCTGCAGTTAAAAAAAAAAAAGAATCTGAGAAAGAATTCTGGTGTGAAGCCATCTGGACCAGGGCATTTTTTTGTCGGAAGATTTTTTATTGTATCTTTGATCTCAGTGCTTGAAATTGGTCCATTCAGGAGCTCTGTTTCTTCCTGGCTAAGTCTAGGGCAAGGGTGTGTTTCCAAATATTGATCCATTTTCTTCACATTGTCAAATTTCTGGACATAGAGTTTATGGTAGTATTCAGAAATGATCTCTTGTATCTCTGTGGCATCAATTGTTATTCCCCTTTATCATTTTTGATTGAGGTTACTAGAGATTTTACTTTTCTATTTCTAGTTAGTCTGGCTAAAAGTTTATCTATTTTATTTATTTTTCAAAAAACCAACTCCTTGTTTCATTAATTTTTCTGAATGATTTTTTTGTTTTCAATTTCATTGATCTCTGATTTAATTTTGGATATTTATTTTCTTCTGCTGGGTTTAGGCTTAGATTGTTCTTCTTTTTCCAATTCCATAAGATGGCTTGTGAATTTGTTGATGCACTCTGTTTCTGTTTTTTGAATGTAGGCATCTAAAACAATAAATTTTCCTCTCAAAACTGCTTTTGCTGTATCCCACAGGTTTTGGTAGCTTGTGTCTTCATTGTTGTTATGCTCAAGGAAGTTAATGATTTCCTCTTTTTATTTCTTCCTGCACCCAACTGTCATTCAACACAAGGTTGTTTAATTTCTATCCCTTTGTGTTGGGTTCAATGTTTTTGTTGGAGTTGAATTCCACCTTTAGTGCCTTGTGGTCTGAGAATATACAAGGTAAAATTTTAATTCTTGGCTCGGTGCCTGTGGCTCAAGTGGCTAAGGCACCAGCCATCTAAACCTAAGGTGGTGGGTTTGAATCCAGCTCCGGCCCGCCAAACAACAATGATGGCTGCAACCAAAAAATAACCAGGTGTTGTGGCGGGCGCCTGTGGTCCCAGCTACTTGGGAGGCAGAGGCAGGAGACTCGCTTGAGCCCAGGAGTTGGAGGTTGCTGTGAGTTGTGATGCCATGGCACTCTACCCAGAGGGGCAGCTTGGGGCTCTGTCTCAAAAAAATAAATTTTTTTTTTAATTCTTTTGATTCTGTTAAGGTTTGTTTTGTGTCCTAGGATATGATCAATTTTAGAGACTGTTTCATGGGGCCATGAGAAGAATGTATATTCTTTATCTTTGGGATGCAGTGTTCTATAAGTGTCTATCAAGCACAGTTGTTCTAGGGTCTAATTTACCTTATATCTTTGTTTAATTTCTGTTTAGAGAATCTTTCCAGCTCTGTAAGAGGAGTGTTAACTCTTCTGTTAATATGGTGTTATAGGATATCATATTGCTCAGACTGAGTGAGATCTATTTTAAGAATCTGAAAGCAGGGCAGTGTGGCCCGAGTGAGAGCAGGAGCTGTAGTTGGGGCTGGGGCTGCAGACTTGGTTGCAGCCAGAGATGGTTGTGCTGAGTCCGGAGGTGAGCTGCAGCTAGTTAAAAAAAAAAAAAAAAATCAGAAAGCATTTAAATTGGGTGCATAAATATTTAGAATTGAAATGTCTTCTTGTTGTATTTTTCCCTTGACCAATATAAAGTTACCATCTTTGTCTTTTTTGACTTTAGCTGCTTTAAACCCACATGTATCTGAAAATAAGATTGTAACTCCTCTTTTCTTCTGAATTCCATTTGCCCAAAAAATTGTCTTCCAATCCTTAACTTAGAGTTTTAATTTGTCTTTAGAAGCTAGGTGTGTTTCCTCAGACAGCAAATGGATGGCTTGTGTTTTTTAATCCAGTCAGCCAATCTATGCCTCTACAGTGGGGAATTCAAGCCATTGACATTTATTGAGATAATTGATAAGTGTGGTAGTGTTCTATTCATCTTATTTTGTGAGAGTCCATTGCTTAGTTTTATCTTTTGCATCAGTGTGGGTTAGGTTCTGTCCTTTAATTTCTGAGTTCTTACTTTGCTGTTGATCCATTGTAATGGTCAGTGTGTAGAACAGGTTGAAGTATTTCCTGTAGAGCTGGTCTTGTTGTGTCAAATTTCCTCAATGGTTGCATATCAGTAAATGATTTGATTTATCTGTCAATTTTAAAGCTTAGCTTAGCAGGACATAGAATTCTGGGCTGAAAATAATTGTTAAAGGTAGATAATCTAAAGGTAGATGACCATTTTCTTCTTGCTTGAAAAGTTTCATTAGAGAAGTCTGCAGTCACCCTGATGGATTTGCCCCTGTAGGTCAACTAGTGCTTACTGGCAGCTTGAAGAATCTTTTCTTTTGTCTTGACATTGGACAGGTTCATCACAATATGTTTTGGAGAAGCTCTGTTAGAGTTGAGGTGACCTCGGGTGCGGTATTCCTCTGAAAGGAGCATGTCTGAATCTTTGGTGATATTTGGGAAATTTTCATTTATATTGTTCTCTAGTATGGCTTCCATTCCTCTGGGGCATTCTTCTTCCCCTTCTTAGATACCTGTAACTCATATGTTTGAACACTTCATAAAGTCTCATATTTCTATCAGTGAATGTTCTGCTTTTTCTCTTTTATTATATGCTTCTTTAACTATCAGAGTTATCTCAAGAGCTTTGCACTCTATCTCTGAGGTTCTTTCTTCTGCATGGTCTAATCTGTTGTTAATACTTTCTATCACATCTTTAAGTTCCCTAATTGACTGCTTCAGTACCTTCGACTCTGTTATATCCTTTCTATATTCTTCATATTTTTCATCTCTTATTTGATTCTGTTTTTGGATTTCCTTTTGGTTATTTCCCACTTTATCAGCAGTTTCCTTCATTGTTTCCATCATTTCCTTCATTGTTTTCATCATCTGTATTCTAAATTCCCTTTCTATCATTTCTGACATTTCTTTACAGGTGGAATATTCACAGTCCCTTGGGGAGGTTGCTCTGGACTGGTTTTTCATGTTGCCAGGATTATTTTGCTGATTCTCCTCATGAGTGTTTTCTTTTATCTGTGTCCTTGCCCTAATTTTTCTTTCACTTCCTCTTGCTCTTTAAGTTATTGTGCCTCTGGCTTAGGGTTTTGATGAGTCCTTTTGGTATAGGACCATAAGAATGAGAAGATTAAAGAGCAAGAAGGGAAAAAAGATTAAAAAAAAAAAGACTGCTTGCTTTGGCAGCACATATACTAAAATTGGAACGATACAGAGAAGATTAGCATGGCCCCTGCACAAGGATGACACTCAAATTCATGAAGTATTTAAAAAAAAAAGAAAAGGAAAAAGAGAAAGAAGAGGCGATAAATAAAAGGAATAATGACACAAAGAAGAAAGGCACAGAAAGAGGGAGACAGGAGCAATATAGGTGTACAGTAGGGTACTTTGACCCAACTTTAAAAATCCCCAACCTCTGAGGGTGTGGGGTTGGGTCATTCCCTTGAGGTCAGCAGCTCTTTGTCAGCCTGTTCAGACATAGTACCCCACCTCCAGCAAGTAGAGAGGAAAGACAAAAATGCCATAAATCAAACGAAAATATGCAAACAGAAAACTTTACAGGATAAAATTGGGAATAAAACCAAATAATAGGGGTAGAAACACTAACAAAAATGAAGTTCTAATTTTTAAAGAAGGCAACTATGGGAAATTGTATTTACACTAGAAAAATGAAGAAAGAAAAGAACAAAAAAGAAAAGTCTAGAGGAAAAATGTTGAAATTAAAAAAAAAACCCAGAACAAACTAAAAGAAAAAACCAAAACCAAAGCAGTATATATGTCTTGGTAAATATTGTCTGGGCAATAAGTGATCTTCTGGGGTATGAGATTTTAATCACAATGCTGATATAGGTATACAAGATGTAGACTGGAGGCCTCTGCTGATTTCTCAAACTCCGCAGGGTGGAAAGCCTAAAACTCTCCTCACCCAACTTAAAAGGCACTTTAAACTGTCAACTTTGGCTAACCAGAAGCTTTCCCAGGAAAGCACTTGTCACTGGGATCACTCCTGAAGTGGCTGTCCACTTACCCAGTGTGCCAAAACTGGTCTCACTCTATTCCCCCCAGGGCCAAGGCTATAAAGCGTCTTAGTCCCCTCCTTTAGGCTGCTCAGTCACTAGATTATTTGCCCAATGCCTCCCACCTGATCCTTGCTCTGTGACCCAGAGGGCGGAGCTTGCTGAGGCAGTTCTCCCACAATGGCTCCACCCAGCCCACAGCTGAACACTATTAGCTTCATCCGGGCTCAGTCCAGGGCCCTAGACAATGCTTAAAGTTCTCTGCACTCTTGCCCAAGCTCTCCCAAGATAGTTCAACTGAGTCCCCAAGTCCAAAAAAACAAAACAGCTCACAGGTAAGGCCTTTCCAGTTGGCAATCTCACTGCTGCTGTACTTACAGCTGCCAGTAGGATTAGACTGAACAAACACACACAACCACTTACTAATTCTCCACTGCTGTTGTCCTCCTCATAGGGTCCAAAAGTCTCATGCTGACTCCCTGTTCCCCAAAGGGCTGTTTCTGGACAGATCCATCAGCCAGAGATTCCTGGAGTCTTCTCTCCCCAGTCTCACCATGCCCAGTTGCAAGGAAGCTGTTATTCGGCTGCCATCTTGCTCCTCCCCCAGGGCTATCTTTTTTTAACTGGCCAAACAAAAGATGTAATAATAAAAGTGAAACTCAGTCCTAAAACTTTGTTTTAGACAGTGTAGGCAAGGAGCAGGAGAAAGTACTAGAAGAATAGAAGAGAAAGCAAATAATAAAAATATAATAAACAGCCAGTCATGGTGGCTCAGGCCTGTTGTCCCAGCGCTGTGGCAGGCCAAGGCAGGTGGATCACCTGAGCTCAGCTGAGTTCAAGACCAGCATAAGACCAGCATGAGTGAGACCCCATCTCTACAAAAAAAAAAAAAAGCTGGGCATTGTGGCGAGTGTCTGTAATCCCAGCTACTTGGGAGGCAAAGGGCAAAAGAATTGCTAAAGGAAGAAAGAAAAAAAATAAAAAAAAAATACTTTGAACTAAGATGAGTGAAAGCCAGCTGAAGTTGAAAGCAAAAATAAAAAAATATATAATAAACATTCATCATCATCTTCTCTAGCCAGTTACAAGAGTGAAAGGATAGAATTATCATTCTGGCTAAATTACTGTAGGAGTTAGGGCAATAAAGTGCACAATCTTAAGTGAATTTAATGTAAATTGTAATATTTACAAAGGTACGATCCATACAACATACTGAAAGATATCCATTTATTTGCAAATATTTTTCTAATCAGTAGTTCTTTCCCACTGTAGTACAGAGTCAACATTTTGGGGGTGCGGAGAAGCATTTTAGTCCCCTGGACAAATCCTTCTAAAGAAAATGGTTTCTCAGGTCATGAGGGTGAGAATGAAAGTCCTTGGGTACCCACAGTCTAAAAGTATTTTGAACTGGCCAATAGAACTCAGTCTGTCCCAAATAACTGCATGGAAGTTTACTTAAATCATCTCACAGTTTGGTGTGACCATTACTGAGATAATCCTTGCCTATTGCTGTTACTGTTCTGATTCTATTTTTTTTTTTTTTTTTTTTTGAGACAGAGTCTCACTGTGTCACCCTTGGTAGAATGGGCTTAAGTGATTCTCTTGCCTAGGCCTCCCAAGTAGCTGGGACTACAGGCCGGTTTTAGCTGGCCTGGGCTGGGTTCAGGCCCACCAGCTCTGGTGTATGTGGCTGGC